>BPLQ01004962.1:0-102623 GCA_021605075.1 Caerostris darwini | reverse complement strand
GTATTAAAAGTTTTATTAATGTCAAAAATTATTCTCAATTTCATTTATAAATGCCTTATCTCAAATTTAATCCTTTACAAACATGTACATAAAATTATTTTCAAAATACATAAAGAACATTTGTTAGTAAAATGGTGATTACTAACACAGAACTAAATAAATGTGATGTTTGACACGATGCATTAATAGTTGGAAATTTTATCTATGTATTTTTAAAGCATTCCATTTGAGTGTATGAGATTCAACCCAGTACAGTGACTAATGTTAAACATATATAATTATCTGATTTTTAAGAAAATAATAAAGTATTATAAAATTCTTGAAGCTAAAATCGTTGTTTTATTTTATTGGAATGTAATTTCAAAAATAAAGTATTCTTAGTCTAAATATCCTTGTCCAATTAACTCAAAGGAAGTAATTTTCAAAGCTAAAGTTATGTAAATGCTAATATGTTGAATAGTAATTTCACAAAGTAGAAAAAAAAAAAATTAAAACATTTTTTTTTTCTTAACCTAATTTAGAAAATTTTTGTATTGTAAATCAAAACTAAGAAATCAGGCTTCTCTGTAGATAAGGGGTGTCAGTCATCAGTTTCTTAGATTGCACCAAGCTACATAAAATATATATTTATTTTACTGTAAAAATGTTAAAAGTATAAGATTTATTTTAATGCAAGATTTGTTATTTTTCAATTTGTTCAATTTTAATAAAGTAAGAAAAAATGCAGTTTGATATTTCAATAAAATGAAATACATGTAATTGGAATGTCAAAAATGTATAAATCTCAACATCTTAAATGCACCATTTTATGTATAAAGCCCTGGTTGGATAGCTTTGTTGTAAATAAATTCCAGTTATTGATTTATAGTTTGACCACCAATCGCTTGGAAAATTGGCAAATGACCATGTCGGACAGATTAAAAAAGAGCAGTGTTTTAGGGGAGAAAATGCCATTTCGAAAAGATTTTACTTATAATACACAAATTAAAGTTTTAGATGACATGGTATTAAAAGAAAAACTAGATGTGAAAAATTCCACATTCACTATTATACTTTTTTCTTTCAAAGCAACTTTGTGCAGCATATATCTGACTAGCACCCATAACAAGTAATCGATATGTCCATTTCTGCTACTACACTATTCCACGCGATTTGTGGTTGGACTATAATAACTAACACCATTTAAAAAAATTTCTGCGAACAGCTCAAATACCTGACATCTGTTTTTTACCCCTTCCAGATGATCGTGTGTCAAATCTTGTAAGCTGCCTCCCATCTCTGGTGACCAGTTTTGTGGATGTTCAATTGCCAACAAATGTCTGCCTTTCTTTTTATGAAAAACAAATACAGATATGTCTCATTTCTTTCCCTTGCCTCTTTTATAGATTCTGTGACAGATTCATTGCTTAGTATTTTGTGATATTTTATTTCCCTCTCTCTGTTTTGTAATCACCTTTCTTTTGCTATTAACAACCCATGTTTTATATTCCAAAATGGATTGATGACCATTTTTTAATGTTTTTATAGCTGCTTTTTATCATAATAAATATTTGTTTGAATTAAAATTGCAGCGCTCTTATTTTTTTCTGTCAATTTTGTTATATTCACTGACTTGTGATGGTCAAAAAAACTTAATGTAAGTATATTAAAAAAAAATTTGTATGTTGGTGATGGAATTGTCTTTTTGTTTTTCTTGCTGGGAGGGATGAAAAAGAAAGTGTTTCTTTTTCTCCCTTTTGTCACTTTTGTATTTGTGGTTCAGGCTTCTGCTGCGATTGAGAAGAAAAGTCGTTAGCTCTGTGCACCTTTTAAAAGTTTAACTGTTATTAAAAAAAAAAAAAAAAAAAAACTTTTGAGATCATCTTTTGAAGTATGTTTCTATATCTGCATTATTTGGATTATGTTTTAAGTGCACCAAGGTTGTGCATTGTTATACCTTTTTTATTATTCAGCAACAATCACTGCTATTTCATGAAAAAATGCTGAAAATGTTTTATTGTATTCAATTTTTGTCTGCCAATAAAATCATGTAGATTATCAATGTGGTGTCATTATTTTAGTGATATTTATTTCTGTTACTTGTAACTTTGAAATATAAAGTAGTTTTACTGGAAAACAAAAATACATTTTGAATTCTGAAAAATTATTGTACAATATGATTCTTCGATTACTTTGTTTGGATGTTAATGCAATGAATGATTTTTTTTTAAATTTGCTTCTCTTGTTAAAACTGCAATGCTTTTACTTTTATATAGCTATAGCATTAAATATTAGTTATTAAAAGACAAAAGTTATTTTTAAAACTAGTTTGTTTGGAACAAATCTGCAATTTAAAAAAAAACCCATTGATATATAGTCAGATTTCGAACTTTTTGCTACAAAATAAAATATATTTAATTAGAAATATGATATAAATAAATTAGATCTCTTCACTATGGGGAGAAAAAATATTTTCTAGTAACATAGAGCTTTATGATACATTTTAAATTTCTGATATACATACCAACTGTATATTCTTAAAGCAATAAATTAAATATTTGTCAACTAATATTTCAATACACATATTAGCTAAAAGAAATTTTTTTCCCAGCAAAATTACAATAATACAAAATGAATGAATTGTGAAAAAATTATTGTATAATATGATTCTTAGATTACTTTGTTAGGATGTTAACTTAATGCAGCGAATGAATTTTTTTTAAACTTGCTTCTCTTGTAGCAAATTCTCATGTTAAAACTGCTGTTTTTATTTTTATTTATTTATTAAAACACGAAAAAGTTATTTTTGAAATTAGTTTGTTAGAAACAATTCTGCTATCAAAAAAAAAAAAAAACGTTGACAATCAGATTCAAAATATTTTGCTACAGAATAAAATATATATTTGAAATATAAAAGGGTGGTATTGATCATAAATACAATTGTCTATTTGAAATTGTGATGAAAAAAACTTGGTACCATGAAGCATGTATGTAGTTTTTAATAGCTAGCAATTATTAAAAATAGAATATGGAAAAAATGAGGTTTAAACTTAACTTGAAACAAGCCGTAATTTTAACTGTTAATACTTATTTACAGTTTGAAAAGAAAAAAAAAATTAGTTATTTAAAATAACTGAGCAGATAATTAATATTTTATTTTATACCATGCAATGTTTGTGTTCATAAAAAAAAAAAAAAATGATTATTTTTTTACTTTACACATTTTCGACTTTCTTTGTAATTCAAAATTGTTGATATATAATTTCTATAAAACTGTATAATTATTACAATTTGTCATTCAAGTAATAATTTTTCAAAAATATTTAAAATAATACATCAAATAAAAATATTTTTAAGAGACTATAATTGAAATCACAGTTGTTTCCTTGCACAACATTCATTTCCTTTCACATTTTTTCCTTTCAACAACAATTTCCTTTCACTTTTTTTGATGTTCGGGGGAAAAAAAAAATTGGAGACAATACCTCATGAATTGAGCAGCGCGAAAATCTTAGTTCAGAGTTGTATATGGAAGCTTATTTTATTGGGTAGCAAGAAAGTTCGGCCAAATCGCAAAATAGGGAACGTTGGGATTTGACAACCTTTTTTGAAAAAGCCAGTTGGGCGATAAGTTGCCAAATGTGATAACCCGGATTTCTAATACTGTTTGCAATTAACTTCACTTAAAATCGTAACCCCATTACTTGGCGCATTTTGGCGAAGGTTTTTGGACACCAAATCCCAACAGCCCCTATTCTGTGATTTTACCGAAAGTTCTTGCTCACATAGCTAGAGGGAAAAATTTATTTTTATTTTAATATTTATTGTTTTTCATAAGTTTTGTAGTTTAACATGATTTCAATAAGTTATTTCGCATGTGACATCATACTTATACATTTTTCTTTGAAAAACGCATCGCAGAGGTGGTTATCATTTAAATAATTTAAAATCATTTATTTGGTTAAATCGAGGTGTCAAAAGTATTTATTGAAAATAGCTTGAAATTTCGTAATATTTTTACAGCTAAATATTTTTATACTTTTAAAAGGTTTGAATTTATTATTTAAATAGTTTTCAAATTTCTTAAACTGATAAAAAATTGCAGTAATATTTAACTAAAAGATGTCATGGTTTGATTACACTAAAATCAAAATTATCTGTGGCAAAGAATATAAATATTCTATTTTCACTGTTTAACTAACTACTTTGTATTACGTACCTTCATTTTTAGAAAGATATTTATACATTCAATTACTTGTGAATTGATGTGAAAATGTGGCTCAACTTACATGTAATTAATTGAACAAAAATAAATTGTAATTGACAACTACTTATACAAATAAAAACTTTTATTATATAACAATTAAAAATTTATCAATATTCTGAAATTCGGGTTTTTTTTTTTTTTTTTTTTTTGCGATTCAAGTACAACACTGTAACTGAGATAATTGGACAAATAGAACAATATTTAACGAAAAGAATATATTTTAATGATATTTTTTTTATGAATTGTCCCATCAGATCATGAATGTTCTATAATAGTGTCATGGCGAGATTTACAAAAACTCTATAACATGATTAAACAGTTGCCATTTTGATAAAGAGAAATTACTAAACAGATTATAGCAATGGAAATGAATCAATGTATAAAAATAATTTTGACCAATATGTTTTAAATCGTTTGCAAATTTTGCGCATTGTCTGTTTTTTTAAGCCACTTGTAGTCCAGTGATACCCGATATCCACTGCAGGTTGGAGTGAATTGCAGAAAAGACCCGGGGGGCGCCGAGGGTTGCACAGCCCTCCTTGCTAGCCCACGAGGACACCCCGGCGATGTAGTACCTCCCGAAGTAGTAGCGCATCAGCGGGGCTCCGTTGTCACCCTGTAAAGTTTTAAAAATAGTTCCTACATCCTCTTGACAGTCAAAAACATTTTATTTAAACACATTGAAGATAAATATTAATAAAAAAAACTAAAAAAATTATCGCCATATTTATTTATTAAAATACTATTGTCGTTTTCAAATGCTGAGCATTTTGACCATTAGGTCATTCACTACTAGTACAACAAACATGCAATAGATGAGTGCACAAGGGAGACTTGCTACATTGCATCTACTGTTGTGTCAATATAAGCAATATATTTTTGTAAATATTTTTATATAATTATTGTATAATTCATATGCTATGTGCGTCCCTTGGAAGGGGATGTTTGTTTGTCTCTGCACCTGACCGGATGGGAATCCGATATGTCAATGAGATGACCCGTTTGCCACAGCTGGGGGTGAAGGGGATATCTCTGGAAAATATTTTACTTGGCAGGGGTCTTACGAAACTTTGTGCCAGATGGCCAAGAGCAATATTTTACTAAGACTTTTAAGACTCTTGTTGTCTACTAGTATGCTGGGATCTTTATGGACGGGGGGTGAGTCTGTCGAACGGATGTAGACTCTGATATGGTGTTGGCAACCGCCCGCCTCCGAAAATGAACTATAAAACGGAGGCGATGGACATCGTAGGGAGGGTGAGAGAAAGAAAAGAGACGAGGTGAAGACTGTTCTCCGGAGCTCGAAGGAAGGAGGCTGAAATTAAAAATGGAAGACGGGAAGATGATCGAGGCAGATGGTTGTACCATGTCCAGCTTGAAATAGAGGTATTAGACTGGGAGTTTGGCGGTCTGAGACTGGCATTCCTTGCATACTTCTCACGTTTTCTACGAATTAGCTGGTGATCCCCTGGCAGCATAAAGCCTGGAAAAATAAAGTTGCACAATCCATGCTACATGATATGGGCAAATTTCCCCAGGTCTCCTGCCCAACTCAAGAGCCCCATGAGCGGTTGGCCCCCTGCTGTGGTAAATGGGTCATCTCGTTGACATATCGGATTCCCATCCGGTCAAGTGCAGAGATAAACAAACATCCCCTTCCAAGGGACGCACATAGCATATGAATTATACAATAATTATATAAAAATATTTACAAAAATATATTGCTTATATTGACACAACACTACATTGCAGAGTGTTTCCCAACAGTTGGATACTTAGTGTTGTCTAAGATTGACGTACCAAATGTTGCTCAAGAGTGAAGTGCAAGGTGTTGTCTAGAGTGGGGTACTAAGTGTTGCTCTTAAATTGGGTATTGTGTGTTGCTCACGAATTGTGTGTCGAGTGTTGCCAAAAAGAATGGGTACCGTATATCGCCCAAGAGTGAGGTGCAAAATGTTTATTGTGGGCTGCTCAACCTGAGTGTTGTCAAGGTGAGTGTTGAGTTGAATGTCGAGTGTTGCCGAAGAGGTGGGTATCGAGTAATACTCAAGAGTTGGATACCGAATATACTTTGCATTATCCAAGAGATGGGTACCGAGTGTTGCTCAAGAGTGGTGAGAAAGAGAAAGTTGCGTAAAACACAACTGGCGCGAGAAACTAGTGATATAATTAACTAATAATCTAATTACTATTATATTTAATTTAATATTTTATTTTTTGCAAAAAATAAATAAATAAATAAAAATACTGCATAAAATAATGGAAGTTAATAAAAATTAACAAGTGCTGGTGCAGCTTTTGAACCAAGTGTATTAGGTTCGAAACTGGAAAAGTGACTTCGAAATAAAAGCTTTCGTGTATTTGCCGGGTATAACTAAGCTACATCGGTTGATCGAAATGGTCTTGCACTGGAAAAAAAAAAAGAGTGGGGGAACCCAATGAATGCTATCGTTGGGGGAGGGACAGGTTCATTAAAAATTATGGCGTCGCAAATGTAGCAAGTTCCCCTCCTCATAATGCATCCTGGGTAACGCTGAATTTTGTGTTGAATCGTGTAGCATAGAATGACGTAGATAGAGATCTTTTCCAGCATACGAAATCAACTCCAGCATCAAGATCATACCCATCATACTAAATCCCGCCCGGCATGAAGATTAACACATCTTACCGAAACAATAATAATAAGCAACATAAACTAAGTAATGAAAATCTATTTACTTCACAGGTGTCTGTGCCTTTTTTGTAAGCGCAAATCATTTTTTCTGTAAACCAACCAGGATATCTTTTGTCGCAGTCTTCTTCGGACCACACGTTCATGTTCGCTTTCAACAAGACAGAACTGCCGGAACCCCCTGTAAAAAGAAGCAGCTCAACAATACGGGGATTTTTAAAACAGATCTGAAACATCATGCAGAATCAGACTATGGTGCATATTAAACAAGCAGATTATGGGATGTGGAAGGACTGCTACCTAAAATCATGATATTTAAAATTTCACGAATAGTTTTCCTATACATTTTACATATAAAGAATTGTAATAAAGTTTAAGATGAGACACGCTGAGATTATTCGATTAAAATTGCGGTGTCATAACTTCATTCAATGACCTACATCATTCCAAAACTGTATAGGCACCTCTCAACTCTGGGTGCATAATTTCGTGTAGTCCTAGAAGTTTGAAAATATGAAGCGCTATCCGTTCGGCAGCTCCGACGTGTATCGTATATTCGTATATATATATATATATATATATATATATATACACTGAAGTGACAAAAGTCATGGGATAGCAATATGCAAATTTTCAGATGGTAGTAGCTTCGAGTAGAACAGGTATAAATGCTCGGTGCTTTCGCAGAGCTTTCATTTCTGTTCAAGTTATTCATGTGAAGAGGTTTTGACGTGATGATGACCGCACGACGGGAATTAACAGACTTTGAACGCGGAATGTTAGTTGGAGCTAGACGCATGGGTCATCCATTTCGGAAATCGTTAGGGAATTCAACATTCCCAGATCCACTGTGTCAAGAGTGTGCCGAGAGTATGAAATTTCAGGCATAACATCCCACCATGGACAGCGCAGTGGTCGACCGCCTGCACTTAACGACCGAGACCGGCGATGTCTGCAAAGAGTCGTAAATTCTAACAGACAAGCAACACTGCGTCAAATAACCGCAGAAATCAATGTGGGACGTACAAGGGACTTGTCTGTTAGAACTGTACGGAGAAATTTGGTTTTCTTGGGCTATTCCAGCAGAAGACAGACTCGAGTGCCTTTACTGACAGAACGACATCGCTTGCAGCGACTCTCGTGGGCACGTGAGCATATCGGTTGGTCCCTAGATGAATGGAAAACCGTGGCCTGGTCCGATGAGTCACGATTTCAGTTGATAAGAGCTGATGGTAGGGTTCGAGTGGGGCGCAGACTCCACGAAGCCATGGACCCAAACTGTCAGCAAGGCACTGTTCAAGCTGGTATTGGCTCCGTAATGGTGTGGGCTGTTTTTTCATGGCATGGACTTGGTTCTCTGGTGCGACTGGACCGAAAATTGACTGGAAATGCTTATGTTCAGCTACTTGGAGATCACTTTCAGCCATTCATGGACTTCATGTACCCAAACAACGATGGGATTTTTATGGATGACAATGCGCCATGTCCCCGGGCCACAACTGTTCGCGATTGGTTTGAAGAACATTCTGGACAATTCCAACGAATGATCTGGCCACCTAGATCGCCCGACATGAATCCCATCGAGCATTTATGGGACATCATCGAGAGGTCTGTTCGTGTCCAAAATCCTGCACTATCAACGCTTTTACAATTATGGACGTCTATCGAGACAGCATGGCTCAATATTCCTGCAGAAGACTTCCAACGACTTGTTGAGTCCATGCCACGTCGAGTTGCTGCACTTCGCCGGGCGAAAGGAGGGCCGACACGATATTAAGAGGTATCCCATGACTTTTGTCACTTCAGTGTATATATACAGGATGATTCAACGATCATGGACCAAAGGATCAAACTTTGTGGGTGATACAGCTTATTAAAACATATGTTATTTTTATAGGAGTGTATTTTTGGAAGTGGAACATTGAAGAACTAACAGATTTTCAAATGAATTCCTCTCAACAGCCAGGCACAATGCCCCAACTGATATCCGTTACGTGACGGGTTTCAAGTCTTTTAGATGGCAGCTCCGTTGCGCAGTCTATTTTATTCTTATTCTATTTTTGAAACCCTGTTTTCATTTACAAGACTCCAATTGACTCAATTGAAGATCTCGTTGCTCAAGCCTGTAAAAGGCATGGCATCGTTGGAATTGCTCACCAATCACCTCTTCGATGCTATCAAGCATTCCTGATTGTGGGTGGTCGCAATTTTTAGCATTTATCGTAAACAGCGAATCAAAGGTACACTTAGCAATGATTGTGTCAATAAGCGATGTTTTTTCCTTTTCATGTCACATTTTTTGTGTTCGTGCTTCGACACGCTCTTTTCATACTACATTCCAATACAAGAAATATATGTTTTAATAAGCTGTGAACATCTTTTAAAGTTTGTGACTGTTGAATCACTCCGTATGTATAAATTTAAGTACTACTAATAAAAATCTTCCTAATTTACTTGAGTTCTATAACATTTAAAAATTTTCTTTTTATATTTTTTTAATTAAATAAATTTAGCCAAATATATATATATATATACTAGCTGACCCGGCAAACGTTGTTTTGCCATACACATTATTTCTATAAAATATTTTTTTAGTTAAATAAAAAAAAAACTAACTTACTTTAAGTGTGTGGAAATATGGTTATGATTGGAAGAGGAATGGAACGTTGCAGACAATGACGGCGTATAAAATGATAATACACTAACCATTTATTTATTTCATCCTTTATATTTTATTAAATTAATAAATATATTTTAAATTACATTATATAATAGCTGTATATGCATCAAAAATAGTTATTCACATATTTACTACTAATTAGGGCAATTAAAAAATAATCAACATCAATCTCTAAGTGCAATGGAGTGTACGATATTTTTGGTTAGTCCGTCTTTAGCCAACACAAGCAAACTGGATGGTTTACCCACACGCGAACATGCCACGTATAGTTGTCCGATGGAAAAACATGGTGTGCCCAAATCTAAGCCGCAAACAGACATCGTTTGGCCTTGCGACTTATTGATTGTCATTGCGAATGCCAATCTAATTGGAAATTGAATACGTTTGAATTCAATTGGCACATCTGTGGGAATCAAGGATTCGTGTCAGCAATACATTTTCGCCTCGGTACTTGCCATTCAAAATGCTGGCTTCGATAACGTTTTTCATTAAGTTTTTAATGACTAATCGTGTTCCATTGCACAGCCATGGTGGGTTCAAATTACGAATCAAAATAACCGGAGATCCAACCTTTAATTGTAAATCATGCGGTGGCATGCTTGGCAAATAAAATGAATTCAAAAACTCAACTGGATAATTTACAGCTTCATTGGCATCGCAAACTGTATCGATAGATTTGTATGACACCTAGTTCCCTGGCAACAACTGTTGTGTCTTGGAATTTAAACCATTAACGTCCACATTTTTTGCTGCCAAAATTGCTCTTTCTGTCAACCAATCAAGATTTTGGAATTGTGTGCATACATCGAGAATACATGTGGTCGATGAGATTATTTTGCGAGTCGATGATTGTGAAGAAATCTGTCGGAAATTTTATGCATCCAGTATTTTCATGTACAGCAATTTTTCCATCGTCTTTATCTAACAGATGTTTTGAGAATGTTGGAGCGGATGGATCTTGAAGCATTTGAAAGCGCATGTTTATTTTTAGTTGTAATTTTTCAACATTACGCCACAATGACGAGGATTTTAAGCAAGCGTTGATCTCATCAGCGTGCGTTGAACGTGGAATGGCAGGAAGTGTTTGCCTGGAATCACCTGAAAGGAGTAACAGAGTGCAGCTAAATAGTTTGTCGTTATAAGTTTATGCTTTCGATAATCTTATGATTTCGAATTGCAAATAACACTTACTTTACTGGAATCCCAGATTCGCCACAATAAAGTAAATTACAACACAATTACACCTGTAAGTTAAAACGCAATAACAGCCATCTTTATTTTTCTTAGAACAATAATAAAGTTGCCAATTTTGCTTAACTAAACATTAACACACGGTACACGTGTAAATATAATTTAATGCTACACGTGCAAAGAATATAACTTAAGACAACTTAAGACATTAACACGCTACACGTACAAATATAACAGTATTCGTTCTCTTATTATCTGACTTACCTTTAACAATTAACAATGATAAAACACGTATATTTATTTAATACATAAATATTTCTCTTTTAAATTAAAACTATTCCCACAAAAATGTTGCGTATAATATATACAGGTAAAGCAACGGCCGTTGTTGGCGCGAGTTCACAACACGTGTTGATTTATATAAGATCATTTAATTAAATAAAAGTAAAAAAAATGAAGCCGATTAAAGACTTTAATTTTTGTTTAAGCACACGTGCTGTAATGTCATGACTAAGAAATTAAAAAAAAAAAAAAAAAAAAAAAAAAAAAACACTACATTATTTTACTAAAGAAATTTTTTAAAATATTTAGGGGTGGACCACCCTTATCGCTTAGGGGTTTAAAAAATAGATTACGACCGATTCGCAGACCTACCAAATATGCACAAAAATTTTCATAAGAATCGGTCAAGCCGTTTCGGAGGAGTTTGGCAACAAACACTGTGACACGAGAATTTTATATATTAGATATATTGGCTTGCAGGTCAACATGTTTTAATTAAATTTATTTGAAAAAAATTAAAAAATTAAATTAAATTAATTTAAATTTATTTGACAGAAAACCCTAAAAAAACTAGCTTCTTCATCACGAAACAAAAACAACTTTGAATTATGTCAAATGTGATTTCATCATTTTTGTGATTTTAAGATAACGCTGCAGATGTCAATTATGTGTTTTTTTTACCCTTGTGATTAAACTATAATTTTTTTTGCTATCGTTATCACAATTATTAGCATCTTTAATATGCATGCTATTCCTGATCCACGAGTGGCGTCATGTTTTACAAGAAATCATTCAAATGGGCTTACTCTCAGATGTCCTTCCCCACCCTGCAATGGTGAGAGTCAAGTTGGGAGGATACCAAGCATCAGATAGTGGCAGGCAAATTGGCCTGTACTGGTCACCGGCCGGCTGCTTCAGCTTCAGGAGAGCCAGGTCATTGTTGTAGGGAGTGGGGTTTCCGTATGCTTTATGGTGATAGACGGCCTGCACGTCAAACTTCTTGGAAGAGGGCTCTCTCGCGGAAACCTTGTGTTTGCCGAGAAACACATCCAGAATTTCGGGATACCATTCCATCCTGAAGAAAATAAATTGTATATTCAAGTGCTATTTACACTGATCTGTATTTATTTTTAAAGCTAGTTTCATACTTTTTTAAATTATCAATCTGGAAAATTTTTAACATACAATTCTGAAACTTCGAATTTTGAATTGTCGTTTTTGTATTATTTAAAGAAGAGTTTTAAATAATATTTTAATCAGTACAAACATAATTAGATCATAGTGTAGAACAAGAATGTTCAACCATTTCCTTCTATGGGCATCATTTATAAAGTTAAAAAAAACATTAATTGAATGCTACATGTTTGTCACAAATGAATAAATAGTCTACGATCTAAAATGCCCAATATGACAAACAACTAAAATGTTATAGTATAATAATCTTGGATTTCTTTTCGGGTGTTTCTTAGTTGTTAAACATATAATTGTATTTTAATCCTTGATTACAGAAGAAAATATACATGGGAAATCTATATTGGTATATTAAAATAAACAAAACATTATATATACACTATCTGGAAGAAAGTGACGGGACACCCGTCGAAAAGTAGAAAAGTCGACAATACAGCTGACACAAGCGCAATAATAGGTATCACGTGTCAGCCATATCCTATAAATACTCTGTGGAGTCGACTAGAGTTGTTTTTTGTCAAGATGCCGCCACGGGAAGAGTTCTCTGAGTTCGAAAAAGGTGTGTTGGTTGGATTGCATCTTGCCAAGGTGTCAATTAGGGAGATATCCCGTCTCCGTAACTGCTCAAAATCAACTGTAGCACGTGTTGTGTGTCGCTTCAAGACTGAGGGACACTGTCAGAACAAACCCCGAAGTGGACGACCTACAGTTCTCACCAGTAGGGACCGGCGGGTGCTCGGCAGGGAGATTCGAAGTAACCGTCAAACATTCATGGATAACATCGCTAATGAGTTTAGACAAGCCACAGGTGTGGCCGTTTCGACCAAGACTCTTCGTATCGAGGCCCATAAGTTCGGTTACACTGGACGTTCGGCAGACCATAAGCCTATGATTACGAAAACCAACAAGAAAGCGCGCTTTCGATGGGCCAAAGACCACCGTACTTGGACTCTGGATGACTGGAAACGCGTCCTTTGGAGTGACGAGTCACGATTTACCCTTTTCCGTTCCGATGGACGTGTTTGGGTATGGCGTTTACCAGGAGAACGCCATTTGCCCGAGTGTGTCGTCCCAACTGTAAAGTTTGGTGGAGGAGGATTGATGGTATGGGCCTGTTTCTCCTGGTATGGGGCTGGCCCACTGGGGAGGGTTTAAGGTGCGATGAATGCCGATTGATACTGTGATATTCTCGACAATCATGTCCTTCCTACCTTGTGGGCAACGTACGGTATGGATGATTGCTGATATCAAGATGACAACGCAACATGCCATGTTGCAAGGAGGATTCTTGATTGGTATGTGAACAACAACGTTAAATGCATGGAGTGGCCGGCGAAGAGACCTAATCTTAACCCAATTGAGCATCTCTGGGACGAATTGGAGGGTCGGTTGAGGGCCTGCACCCCACTCCCCAAAAGCAAGCCTGAACTATGGAACTTCCTGTTAAACATTTGGGAGGAAATTCCTCTTGCCACTATGGCTAATTTAGTGGAAAGCATGCCCAGAAGGGTTGCAGCTGTGATCGCAGCCAAAGGAGGCCCTACCTCCTATTAATTTTAATAAATATGGATTTATGTCGTTATAGTGTCGTGTCCCGTCACTTTCTTCCACATAGTGTATATATTTATTTCATTAAAATTTCCTGGCCTTAAGAAAACTACGATTTCTTGTTGGGCCTGGCTGGCACGCAAACTTCTAACAGATATCTAAGAATACGTTGCTTATGAATACGATACAAGATATCGTAAAAGCGATCTCGGATTGGGCAACTGTAGCGTAGAAAGTATAATCATGATGCATCACCTTCAGAAATATATACATATATTAAACTTTCATTATATATATATATCAAATGGCTGTGCAGTTCCAAGCTATACAGAGTGTCTGTAAAATATCTTGCAAAAATATAAAGGTAGGTAGAGGAGACTGAATAGAGATTTTGTAATAGAATTCGTACGAGATAATGGCGCGTATAAGTGGAAGACATGGACAACAGGTAATCTAGAAAGTTAGATAAAATTTAATGTTTAAAATTACTTTTCCTGTTTGGTGGTACCAGTACCTAAACTAATTAATGAAATAGAATAAAATTTCATACACAGACTGTGAAAAGCAGTTACTACAATCAGCCTTTAACTAAGTTTTATATCTAACAAAAACTGAAGAATTGTTGTTGTTGTTTGTTGCTTCTTATCCCACTTGGCTGGCCAAGCCCACGAGCCCTTACGTACTCATGATTGAAGGGGAAGGAAGCAGCTTCTGTTGTGATGGAGCACCCCGTAGGTAGAAGCCTGACTTTGGCTCCGTGACGCTCTTACAGTCATAGGAGACCGGGACCTACGGCTTAAAGTGGATTCCGAACCACTACAAACATCCATGGCACCGCCGGGATTCGAACCCGAAACCTGTGGCACCGAGCACCAGAGCGCTAGACACTCGGCCATTCAGGTCCCAAATTTGCCAACGGCACGCGGTGTTCCCAGGTGGTCACCCACCCAAGTACTGACCGCGCCCAATGATGCTTGACTTCGGTGATCTAACGAGAACCGGTATATTCAGCATGGTACGGCCGTTGGCGAAGAATTGTATAATAGATAAATGCGATGATTCAAATTATGTTCGTATTAAAAAAAAACAAACTATTTTTTATTAGAAATAAAATGATGATAATGACATATGCTTACCAATTGTCAAAAATACTTGCAACAGTTAGTACATAATAAGGGCTTATTAATGCACCAGCTCCAACAATGGTTCTGTTATACACAATCATTGCCTGAAAATATTTATTAGATACTTTTAAATAACAAATAATGGAAAGTTATTTAATTAAACCTATAAAATATTCCTAATAAAACATATGAGGTCAAAAGTTATTGAAAATGAATTTTTTATTTCATTTATCAAAGAGAATATACCTAATATACTACTAAAATTATGTATTGAGAAAAATTGAGCAGATAAAATAACTTCGGAATTCAATAAACGTCCTATTATATCTCAGACTATGTTTAATGAATTGAATGCGTCTCTGAACAAAAATGGAGAAAAAATTCATTTTTGATTTTTATTTGGTGAGACAAATTTCCCTACTTAAGGAAATGATTGATAAGCTTATTTATATTTGTGAAAAGAAAATGAAAAGTAGCCAAATTGTAAAGAATTCTTTGTAACACCATGCAAAAAAAATTGCGCAAAATATCTACGAAAATAGTTATGTAGTGCTGCTTTTTTTGTGCGATTTTTTATGTGCAATTTTTTTTTGTGCAGTATATAAAAAAAAATTCCATCAAATGCATATTATGAATAAAAATTAATTCAAAAAGATAATTGAAAAAGAAAACAACAGATAGCTGTCAAAATAACATAAAAAAAAAAATTCAACAGATGGCCCACTTGATATTATATCATCTAATTATCACGAATGTTATTAAAAGCGAAGTAGTGCTACATGGTGAGATTTTGATTTATATTTTTTCGATGTGGGACCTTTTTTGCTATCCCTATTTACAGCATAATTTTTTTTAAATGTGTTGTAAATAAAATATTTTATAGCTATTTATAAGTTTTTTTCAAGGTATCTTTTTATGCAATATTTTTTATGCGGTCCCTATCCCCCGCACAAAAACAGGTTTGACTATATATATAAATGAATACTAGTAGTATGGAGATCGAATACAGAATTCAGTTTAAATATTCAGATAAAACATTCTTTTTAAAAATAATCCTTTAATTATCAAAAATTACTGCTGTTGAACTTGAATCTGCTGTCATTTATAAAAGCCTTACAAAAAATTCTCTGTGTGTCATTTGGGCTTGTGCTGCTAAAAACAAAATTAAAATCATTGAAGTTAAACAAAATATTATCAGGCACAACACCAATGCAAAATGATTCCCGAGAAACGCAGAATTTTACCTTTCCATGAGTCTTCTACCAGATACCTAGATATCACAAAACCTAGATATAGGACCACAAAACTACTACCTAGATTCATTTTGATCTACCTAGATATCACAAAATTTCTTTCAAATTCTTCAATAATTTGACGGACAAGAAAATCCTGCATTCTAGAAAAGGGAATGACCTGATGTCCAATTGGCTAGCACTATGGCTTTCTGTACCACAGGCTTCAGATTCGAATCCTTGCTGTGGCATGGATGTTTGTGAGTGGTTCGGAATCCACAATAAACTGTAAGTCCCGGTCTAATTAGTCCAGAATGTGCAAAAAATGACCGTGGAACCCCAAACTAAAACAAAGCAATCCAGTAACTGGAAAATTACGAACTCGAAGAAAGTGTTCAAAGTGCACGTAGAATTCTATTGTATATGTATAAATTTCTCCCTTTTTCTTTAAGATTTTATTTAGTTGTTAATTTCTATATTAACTTCGGGTATTTCAAATTTATTAACTTTAAAGGGATTTCTCATAAGAGATGAAGGGCCTTTTCGGTGATAGTGAGCTCCATCAAACTTACCGCTGCAAATCATGCTATTTTTGAACTTCTTTTTCTTATCTATGAAATTAATTTTTTGCTATGGAGGAAGGATTTTGTTGCCATCAATTTGATGAAATACAGAATAAAAATGAAAATACGCTTAATAATAAATAGTGTTAGGGTCGAAGTAGCGTTCCCTTAGAGGAGTACATGAGATTTCCTTACCATCCATGGAAATTCAACAGGTTGTGTCTCGACTCCACCAGCAATTCTTTTCTCGTCATTGTCGTTTGGTATTCCACAATCTGAGCAAAAATGGCAACATTTTTAGTACTTTGGTACTTAGAAAATAATATAAAGTTCTCTTCGTTCTGACTGGAAAATCAACGTCAGCAGTTAAATTAGTGAAATCAATAAAATAAAACTTTAAAGATTAAGAAACAAATTAATTGACTAAGTTCTCAGATTCGCAAATATATATATATATATGTTGTTGTTGTTTCTTATCCCACTTGGCTGGCCAAGCCCACGAGCCCATACGTACTCATGATTGAAGGGGAAGGAGGCAGCTTCTGAAGTGATGGAGCACCCGTAGGTAGAAGCCTGACTTTTGCTCCGTGACGCTCTTACGGCCGTTGGCTGTATGTATATATATATATATATATATATATATATTCATTGGATTCGCAAATGGCCACCCTTTCAAATGTTGGCCGAAATTGAGTTAAAAGAACAAGGATGGACAATTCTGCCCACAAGTTTATGACATTTTCGATGACAATCCTTTCTTCGACCTAAGGAAAGATTTTGTATTGCATACCATTGTCTGATCTCAATCTCTTCTTTGAGACAGCGACTTCTCGATGATAGACAAAGAAATGTTTGAATCAACTCATTTCGCATCTGAGGGCACTTTATAGTGAAACGATTTTAAAATTTCAGAATAAGTTTAATATTTAAATATAAATGCTTTTTTTTCAGACAAGTGAAGGTGTGTTAATAGTTTTTGTAATCTGCTTATTCTGAAAATATTGGGATATACATCTAAATTTAATTTGTTTGGATTACTTGTGGATGTAAAATTTATAATTTTTAACATCTGCTAAAGAATATCAAAAAATTGAATATCAACTGTTTTCATGCGATTGATATGACATGCATAATTTGTTCCATAGCTTAATTCTAAATGGTTAAGTTTTCACGAATTTTTTTTAATTACATTTTCTAAAACATTTCTCATTGATTAAGTGATACAGGACTTGTAGCAGAGCAAAGTTGTTTGATTTGTGATTGGTTAGTTGTTAGTTACTTATTTTATTTTGAATGTCTTTTGAATGTCTTTTTACATGTCTTTTACATGTCTTCTTACATCTCCTGGCTAATTCTGTAATAAAAATTACAATTTTTATTTAATTTAAAAAGGGGTAATCTGAATTCTTTCCTTTTTACCCTGATTTATCAGATGTTTTGAGCGTCCTGGGAAATAGTGCATTGGGTTTCCGAATACTTCGTTCAAAAATTGAAAATTGAAATTGAATCGGAAGCTCCCGTCAAGAATGGTAAGGAAAAGATAAATACGTAGGTAGGAAACTCCTTTCATTGGGCAGCAGAAGGAGGGAAATTGGGTGTGAAAGTTCAGATGCCATTCCTGGAGATGTCCGTTCAAAATTGTGGTGGCAATATGTAGTTGCAGTGTACTAATCTCTACTTGAATCAACATGGATAAAACTGAATTTATTACATATTTGTGGTTCCAAGGGGCTTTTGACATAGATAAAAAGTAGTTATTTCTGGTATAGGTATCATATAGGTATAAATTTGGTAGCAACAATAACCCATCAGATTTTTATAACAGCAATTACCACTATAAAGAAATGTAACGGTATACGTACTGTCGAGATTGGGTTTGACTGGTGGCAGAATGTCTTCTTCATCGTCGCAGGGCGGAGAATCGCTCATCTCCTCGGCAATCCAGTCGAGATACTCTGACACCTTGGTGTACACTCCGGGGTACCCTTCTCTGCCGCAGCCCATGCCCCAGGAGACCACGCCCACGGAGTGCCACTTGCCGTCGTACTTTCCGAAGAGGGGTCCTCCAGAATCTCCCTGCCATTTGAAAGAAAAAGGAAATCGCTGAGCATTTTGTTGCTCAATGCAGTGTTAATAAAAATTCTGCAAGATTGAATTAATAGGTATATGTTGTGGACATGGGTACAGATTCTTGTTGTTAAAAAGAAATGGTACTGATGTTAAAAATAATTCTGTGATTTGTTTTTTAAAGAAAGCAATTTTTTTCTCAAAAAATTTTTAGTTTTTGTTGTATATAAGAGTATATGTGATGTTTCACAAAAGTACTTCGAGAACGAATGAGTATCAAAAGAATCTTATAGATAGTCAGTAATTCTTGCTATGGATATTCCAGGTGTCTTTTAGTTGGAAAGCTTGGGTCTCTCATGTTATAATTCCAATAACAGACTCAGAAATAATGTTTTTCAACACTTTTTTCAGTGTGACCTTGTACTTTATGGTAATAAAAGTGTAGAACAGTTTACAAACAAGAGAGCTTCAGCCAGTTAAACATTCTTTGTAATTCAACAACTTTTACTAAATATGCAGGTAATTCAAGAGGTAATTCGAAATACACTGGATTTTGTAAAATATATAATTAAATGAAAGGAATGAATTGAAAATCTGATAGCTTTGAATTTTCTGTTTTTTTATCCACTGCAACTTAGAATAGAATTTAAACTTAAGTTATTTATTCATTAAATGATATAGCTGAAATTACAGAAATAGACCCCTTTTAAAGACGTCTGAAGTCTCGAAAACCAATTAGTGGAGTCTAAAGTGTTTAAGTGTATCTATTCCTTAACTCTTCGACGACGCTAGTATCTTAGTTTGGTATGAGGCTCTACGGTCATGTGGGATACCATGTGGGATACTACGGATGTCACTACCACTGTGGGATAATTAGACCGGGCCCTGCAGTTAGATGTACATTCTGCAAGGAGATGTACAGTAATGAGATAATTAGATAAAATTCATATAATAACTCTGATTTCAAAGCGTAAAGAAGCAGCTATCAAACGTCTCTTAGTACGAACCTCATCATTAAGGGTTCTCATGTCTACGTTGGATATAATCATGGTAAACTTGTATGTAAAAAAAAAAAAAAAAAAAAAAAAAAATCCAGCAAATACCAAAATTACATATGTTGTTTATTGGGGGGGAAACAACAAAGAACAGGGACAGAGGGAAGGAGAACAAAGGGAACAGAGAGTGGGGAAAAAGGGAAAAGAGGAAAGAGAGGAAACAGGGAAAAAGGAGGGAACAAAGGAACAGAGAGTGCAATGATTCCATATGATGTCCATTGTCCATTGGTGGTATTAATTTTAAATTGTGGTAATGCTACATGGTATTACCACATGGTAATAATTTTCAATTGGAATAATGTTTATTCATAGAAGTATTATTCTCATTATAAAAACAGTTAGCTAGCGAATGGATTTAAGGGTCAAACTTGAAGGATATAGTGATCTCCTTACTGGACAACAAAGTATGCTCTGTATTTATTTGGACTCTTTAGGGAACTTTTTGATTTTAAATTAGTAAAAATTAAATATTACGTACTGAGCATGCATCTCTGTTTTTCAATCCTCCAGCACAAAGATTTGTTTCTTGGATGACGCCTCCATATTTCGACACACAGGTTGGATGGGACAAAAGAGACAATTCAACTTCTTGCAGTTCTTTGGCGTATTTTCCATCTGTGAAAGTTCATCAGCACAACTGTATTAAAATTACATTTGTATCTTGCGTTAATTTTTAGGAATTGAATTTAACACAATGCCTGACCAAATTGACTAATGATAGCTTCATAATAATTGAAGTTGTCTGATGTTGTAGTACTTGAGTTACTCCTTTCTGCTTTGAATTACCCGAGGTTATGGAACTTGGTTGTTGTACTATAGTGATTATTTATATTTCACTAATTTGCTGCTGTTATTGAACGTTGGCATATTTATGCCAATTGAACGTTTGGTGTTTAAATAACCGAGTGATTCCTTTCAATTTTTCTAATTGGTTGCATACGTTGAATTTGGTTGATGTAATATAGTGATTATTTCATGTTTCATGAATTCACTATGGCTATTGAATATTAGAATATTCATACGACTATTGAAAGTTAGATTAAAAGAACATTATTTTGATTTTTTTATAATGCAATAAGCATTCCCTCCATGATTTAAAAAATAATGTGGTTCAAGAATGCAAATTATTTTACTTTGGCTATCTTTTTAACGGTTTTCAGGATTTTTATTATTCTTAAAGTGAATGTAACCATTTTTTCATTAGTCCTTTAAACAGGAGTGGAGAGTTGATCAAACATTTTTCGACTCCCCAGTCAATTTTTTTGTATCAAATCCCGATTCTCATATCGTAATTTTATGATCTACAATCTTTATTAATGTATTAAGAAAATTCGTGAAATAAATTCAATGATTTTTATTGAATTTATATATCTGTGAAACACTTTCCTTTACCTTAACAAAGTTCTTTTTTGCAATTTTAAAGATGTAATATTTGTGATTGAAAGATATTCTTGTGCTCTACATACAACTCTCTCTCTCTTTCTCTTTATATATATATATAAGTATTAAATTAACAGGTACTAAAATATTACAGAATAGCTGAAGAAAATTGTACATTTTAATCACAAAGATGCTCTAACTGTAATGCAATAAATCTTATTTGTTCCTAGAAGTAGGTTAGTTTCTATAAGATCTTTCATTATTGAACGAAGTTAGCCTTTTATAGGACTCATTGCTGAGAAAAGACTCTCAAGGCCTACTTGGTTTGCTGCTAAAGTTGCATCTGGCTCTCCTTGTATAATTATATTACTGAAGGATGCAATTAAATTGGCCCATTAACATTCAGTTTCAGCATTAACTCTGAGAATTATGAAAAAATAAAGATTATTTTTATAAAACAGTCGGGACTCGCATTTTTATATCGACTCTTGATTCCGACTCCTTTAAAAATGCTCGACTTCTGATACTCTACTCCCGATTCCGACTCCCCATCTCTGCTTTAAGTCCAACGAAAAAAAACCTGTCTACACATAAAGAATTCAAATTTGGGAACAGATTTTTTAATTTTCCTTTTTACTTACAGGGAAAATTCTGCCACCCCCATCCAGCCACGACTGCATTGTCATCGGCAGAGGTGAACTTGGGGTAAGGGGGCATGCAGGCCACCTTCACCTTGTCTCCCAGGGTGGCTGGTTCCTGCAGTCTCACCAGCGCTATGTCGTTCAGGTAAGTCTTGTTGTAGTACTTGGGGTGCATGATGATGTCAGATATGGCCACGGGAGCCGGATCAGTGTCTGCGTTATGAGCACCCAGTGCCACTCGGACTTCCGATACTTGTTCCCTGTAAAAAATTGCAATTATTATTACACTTGGGAAATGCTACCAAGTGCAAAGTGCACATCATTCGTTACCTGTAAGCAAAATGATATAGCACAGCAGAAATTTATTGGATAGTTAATTGCGTTTGTCTGAAATTGCTTATTTATTAATTATGCTTGATGTTTGAATCAAAACATACTTTGGGCGTACAGTTTTTTAAAACCCATAAAGATTTTATTTGAAAAGTGCTAATCTCGGAACTGCTGCTTTGAGCTCGACTTTGAGAATCTGCTTCGAGTTTTCTGATTTAAATAAATTGGGTAGTGAATCATCTTGTTAATTTTTTTATTTGTACTGCTGAAAGTTCAACTCGGACGTTTAGTTTTAGTTTTTTTAGTGAAATAGGACCTTAGGTTCCATGAAAGACTGCATCTATAATGCACGTACATAATATTTTATCTTCACAAGCGCTTCTCTAATTTAACATGAAAGCTATGATGTTAAAAGCTAACATTTACTTTTCCAAGCAATGTGCCGCTGTAAGCACGTACTGCCTGCTGATGAGGGCCCCACCGCAGAAATATTCATCAGAATTCTTATTCTTTTTCACCAGAGCTACCTGCAAAGAAGATTAAAAAGGTTACTTTTGCAAATTTTAGTTATTATTAATGTAATTTGCTTTATAATTCTTTATATATTTTATAATTTCAGGTATACTTAAATGTATTTCATTTCAGTATAAAAATATGCCATTTCTAATTGACCTATTTTCTAATAAATATTTGTTTCATAATCTCATCTCTTTTTTCATTTAGTTGATTTGGCTCGATTTAATTTTAGATGGATTTTTTTTATTGTTCAGTGTAGGGCATCAGATTATTCTTATGCATACCATGAACAACTCAACAAAGGGCGATGGAGGTGAGATTTATTTTTGGTCTTTCAGGGATAGTTGTCTATGCTTCCTAATGTCTCAAGGGTAAATATTTCAACCAGACAGTTTCACTATTGACGCGTGTCGCTTAAATCCACTGTCACAATTGTCATCAAATATTTTCAGTGACAAAGTGACGCGAACAACACGTTCAGACTCCGCCCGTGCCTTTGTTTCATAGAGTTACGTATGTTACCAATTAGCCTTCAGTTAGATATTGAATTGAGTGTTTATCGAATAGGATTACTCTTAATGTTTACTACTCTTAATGAAAATGACTATTACTATTAGGAATGACTATTAGGATTACTCTTAATGAAAATGATTATTATGATGAGATTGTATAATAGGCTGAACATTTTGGCTGATAATAGGCTGATAATTTTTTTGAATTCCACTCTCGTAATCTCATTGCTATCTTTCCAAGCAGCAAATTTGCCTTATCAAATTTACCAAAGTAAAATAAGCATTGTTTTCTGAAGGCAGGAAACAGCGGGGTCGCATCTAAGAATTTGCGTTGTTGCTTCTAATAACTGCCCCCTTGACCTGAGAATGTTAGCAACTGGAACAATAGATGTGTAACAAGTTTATAATTATGTAGGTGTGCAACAGCGGGCAGGTTAAACTTCACTTTTATCTTCGAAAATTCAACATGCTATTCACCAGGCACTCATCTGGTTTCTAATAAATTAGAAAATAATGATGACATATATTTCTAACATTTGAGGGCACTAATTGGAAAATGGTTGGTAAATTGTTCCAGGCGCTGCCTTTTCATAGAAGTCGTTTAAACTTTTTCTCATTACGTACCACCCAAGGGTATCTGTTGGGGGGATCCACTGTTTTGCCACCCAGAATTCTTTCAGTTTCTTGTATGTTTTCTTCTCCGCAAGCTATAAGAGAAAAAAAAATAGTCATTAGACAACATGGTCGTTTTGAAATACTATCAAAGCAATGGAAGTTATTCAAGTGCATTGCACTTACTACACATTTGAGGTCTAGGTTCAGGAGGTGGAGTTGTAGTCACTTCATCTAAAAAAAATTGAAATTATAAATGAAAAATTATTATTAGAATTTAACTTAATTTTATTTAAAATTACTTATTGGAATACTTCAATAAAAAAATTTGTTTCTAGATTCATTTATTTACTGTGGTTTATCTCACTTTATCGACATTAAGTTCACAAACTCAGAGCGAAGAGCAATGCTTGTATTTTCCATAAGTTTAAGGATACGTGGTTTCATATGATAAAGTTGGATTATTTATTTACTAGAAAAATTTCAGTATTAAAAGGCTTCTTATTCGAAATGAGTAATTTGCTGATTTGTTTAGAATTACTGAAATTGAATCGTAGAATAACGCTATCGTAAACAAAACAAAAAGAAAAACACTTTACTGAACAAAATGCAATTGCATATTTTTCTTTTGTTTGTGGTCATACACGAATATTCGGTATTGAAAGAACTTATTGGCTTGAGAATGAAGTCACCCAACGGAACATTGAATTTAATGTTAATATACAAAAAAATTTATTTTAAAAAGACACTCAAAGACATGACCAGTGATCTTTGGAATTCATTATACAAAGA
The DNA here is from genome assembly GCA_021605075.1 of Caerostris darwini. Classification (NCBI taxonomy): domain Eukaryota; kingdom Metazoa; phylum Arthropoda; class Arachnida; order Araneae; family Araneidae; genus Caerostris; species Caerostris darwini. The sequence goes on along the minus strand of BPLQ01004962.1, from coordinate 77,990 downwards.
TTCCTCCAATGTCTCTATTACGAAGTTCTTTCCCTCTATTCCTCAAAGCCTTAGCTGTCATCAGTTTTTTTGATCGATTTCAGAATCACTCAGTTTGAGACTGGACATGACAGTTTTAACTCCTATTTACACAGACTTAAACTTATGTTCAACTGATCTTTGCAACTGCTATGTAGGTGGAATACAGAATATCGACAACATATTTAGCTGCTCCAGGCTTGAAAATCTGTTATGAAAATCTAAAAATGTTAAGAAAAGAATGGACTCTCCAAAAAAGTAAATGACTAACAAACATTTGAACTAGCCAGCTTTTAAGGCCTTTTATAAATTTGCAAAATCTTTCTTTAGTGCTTATAAAATATACTTTCTCTCTCTGGTTTATTTCTTTTTTTGTAATGTTATGTGTCGTTTAAAACTTAAGTTCATTTGATGGTCTTAATTTACTGTCATTGATTTGTATGTTATTTATTTCTGCAAGTCCTGCGTGATACTATGTACTACACGAGGATATCTTGTAAACTGCTCTAAAAAATTGCTCTAAATTTAAAAGACATAATGGAGCCAACCAGGCTGAACATTTATCATTGCGAGTGTAAACAGATTGATGAAAATTGTAATCCACAAAACTTCCTATGCTAGGGCACTTAAATTATTAGCATGTGGTCATTTAATGATAAGCATCTATAAAGAGGAATACCCGGGGTTTTTCATTCTAAATTGTGGTAACACAATATGGCTCCAGTGCAAAAGGTTATTGTTGGTACGTTCTGAAAAAGATGTCTATTGATCCAGAAAATAGTCATGTATTTATTAATTCAAAAAAAAAAAAAATAATATCAATTGCATGTGTTCAACATTTGGAACCAATAATAAAAGTTTAAACAATTACCCGAATCTACTAATGCGAATGAAGCGCTGAAGCCTTTTCCTTCAAAGCAGCAATCTGTGCGGAACATGAAGAGCATGGAATTGCCCGAAGATACCATGGTCAGTGGCCTGGTTCCGTGACAGTATCTGCAAGGAGGATGCATTTATTTGTTACAATGCATCAGTAATAAAATACTTATAAATTTGAAAAGAAAAATTAAGTGCATAAAGCAAGTTGCCAAAGTGGAGTCGAAAAATATTTTTCTGTACTGAATCATATTTTTAAAAATTTCCTTATATATGGACATTTAAGTAATTTATTTATTTTAATATTTCTTTATTATATGGACATTTAAGTAATTGAAAAATTAATTTATGTAAAAGTGTTAAAACAAAACAGGTTTAATCTATTTTTATGCTTTTAATAACATTTGTTTAACCGGATATTATACTAAGATAATATTAAATTTTAAGAATATTTCCAGAGGTCAGAAGTAAGAGTCTGGAATAAATTTAATAATAGTAATAATATTAAATAATCAAACTCAATCTTCACATTACAGAAATATTTTGTTTTTTGTCTTGTTAATTAAATTAAATGAACATTTCGGTTATCATTTACACGTTTAGCGTCAAATACGAAAATGACATCAGTTCATTGCCAATGGCAATAGAACAAAATTAATGATTCATTGCAAATTGGGCATATTTTGCCTGAAGCATTGGTAAAGGAGAAATATAGCCCGATCAGGATCGCATGGAATGGTAAACACATTGCTTAAACATATTGCGCATTACACATTTTTAGAATGGTAAACACATTCTGGTGGAGCGAATGAATCGATTACTTGTTACAGTTGCTAATCACATATATGTGGCGCAAAACTGCTTTGAAAGTAAAAAAATTAAAATAATTAGAATATCGCCATCGAATTATATATAAAGTAGAATTTTTTCATTTAATTTTTCTTTCAGTACGATGTAATTTAAAAATTTAACTATTAAAAATTGAAACTTTTTTCATTTCATTTAAAATCTCTTTTAAAGGACATTCAATCCCCTATGACGCCACTCTCTTTGAATCCATCCGTTTTGGCAGCTTGCCAATTTTCTACACTATTGTTGGATTATACCTTAGAGATTGCACAAGATCTTACACTGCGAAGCGCGTTTTACCTCTTCACATGAGTGGCGAAGTCTCCCGTCAAACTGACCGCCAAGTAGTCCTGGACACATAAGGGTTCTTGGGCCCGAATATCAAATGTCTCGCTGAATTTCACACGAATCACTTTGCCTTCGGGGGCCTAAAAAAAAAAAAAAAAAAAAAAAAAAAAAAAAAATCAGAATTGTATATTTCATACACAGAGAAGAACAAACAGACATTTAAAATTTTATATATTTTTATTACTGACTTTTTAGATAAAAATGATGCATATTATTACTTATTATTTTTCCTATGTATAGTATATCACGATCTGATGATCAATTGGCTACACACTGGAAGGCTTAAATTCTTGACCTGACTCTTTGTAAAGATATGTATATTTATTTAAATTCTAGGTTTTCATGTTAAAATTAAATGTTAAGGAGGCGATTTAACTATATCTGGGTATGTGTATTTGTTCGCTTATTAGATTCACGTATCAGTGCATGTATAGTATTTTCATTTATGGTTATTAAGAAATTACCCTTATGGATGTCTGGTATGCGTTATTTCTTGATAAGTTATTCTAAAGTTTAATATTTGTCTTTGAAAAATGTTCTACAATTATCTTAATCAAATAGCCATAAAACCTAACAAAAAGAGATTTCTTCTCCTTTGTTGAACATCGGTGGGTCTTATGTTTCTTAAGTATCCCACGAACAGTCTACTGAAATGTGATGAGAGGAAGATAGTGTCTTCTTTTAAGGGTAATTGCCCCGAATTTGGTTGCTGAATAGCGGTAAAACCTCAAAAAACTGTATGCAGTCAAATTGAGTCGATGTGAATCGCTTTTACACATACTGTCACAATTGCAATCTAGTCTACTTGTTTCTGAAAGCAGGAATTACAACAATTTCCCCAGTGGATTCGATACTTGGCCCTCTGCATGCTAGCTGCAAACGTTGCCATTGAAAATTATTTTTAATGTCTATTTTGAAAGTTAAAAAAGAAATAACAAAGGTGGCCACCTCTATCTTCCACACGCAGATGTCGTCTGCGTAGTAGCGCCCTGGAAAGTTCGGAGAGGAGAAGCTATCTGTGTTGACCCCCTTGAAGAGCTGCGAACACTGCGTGTTGTACATCTCCACCAGAATGCTGTAGCCCCGAGCCTCGAAGGTGGGATTCGAGAAGAACCGGATCTGGATCTTGGAGCTCTCTGTCAGTAGTGTTCTCCCCACCTGCACACCACAGTACCTGGTGGAGTCAAATAGCATTATTAAGCAATCTTGAATTTCAAAATCACTAAGATTTAAAAGAAAGGACTACTATGTATAAGTCAATTATAAAAGCATATAGGTTATTCGTAAACTGTTTTGACTTTTTTTTGTCTGTGCCTTTTAATATTACTATATTTACTGTGGAATCTAGGGACGCTTTTTATTCTGAGTGTCAGAAAAGTAGTCATTTTAAAACAAACACAAGCTGTTGCTTCTGATATTATATGATTCTTGACAAAGAAGTGACACATCTCGGAAACAAGGCGCGGCCTGATGACCAATTGGCTAGCGCTCTGGCCATTGGAACTACAGGCTTCAGGTCCTGGCGGTGGCATGGATGTTTGTGAGTGGTTCGGAATTCCCGTGAAACTGTAAGTCCCGGTCTAGTTAGCTCAAAGTGTGCACAAAATGACCGTAGAGGGACAAACCAAACCAAAAAAAGACAAATGCAGTCAGTGAAATAAATGATTGTAAATCAGGAAAATAGGAAGAATAAAACAAGCGTTACTCATGTATATATTGAGAGATAGAGAGATTTTAGTTAAAAAACAAAATTTAGATATATTTCAGTTCCCGTGCTAGATTTTACTTATATTAGAAAAACTAATATATTCTAGGCTTTTGTATATATTAATTATTCACATGGAATACTGTTGTTACTTTTTGTATTGGTAAATCTTGCAACATTCTTAGGAGATCTTTTAAAGAAATACATGTAATTCATTTTGAGCATGCGCAGTTAGTGGATGACTCACACTTTTACTTGACCCGATGAATCTGCTATTTCCAGGCCGTCGTTGGTGCAGAAGTCGCTCTCTTCCAAGGCGAACATCTCGAAGGTAAGCAATATTCGATTGCTCATCTGTTTCAGTTCATCCGAAAGTTTTATCTGAAAGGTGAACACATTTATGAAGAAGCAACAATCATGTTCATAGCGCCATCTTGAAAAACCACAAACCGAATTCTCATATTATGAACGAGTATATATAAAAGAACTAAAGTTTCTTTTAGAACTATGCCAGTAAATTCATTGAGTATTGATACGGATAATGCTTCCAATTTTCCAAATGAATTAAAACACATAGGGTAGCCTTTATGTGTGGACAGTTTTACATTAATTGTTTTCGTCGGTAATTGCGAATGAATTTTTTTTTACTACTCTCCTGAAAAAGCAATAAGACACCAATTTTTGATGCTTTCACTATACATTCATGGTCAACTGGATAACTATAACAAGCTATCGATTTTATGAGGGCTCTAATTAAATTCAGAAGCATTTATAGCCTTGATCATCTGGAATTGGTAGGAAATTTGGTAAGGGATATTGATATGAGGATTCTGAGAGAAAAAATTAGTTCCAGAAATCATCTATAGGAGCGCTTTGTAATGCTAAAAGACGAAACTGTTCAATATACTGAAATAATTCTGTGTGTTAATGGATCAGCCATGTAATTTTCTCAGAAAACAATTCAGAAATAAACCTACTACGAAAAGGGTTTTTTCGCTAAGTGTAAAAATATTGTCTGTAACGCATGAAACGGTTGCATATTTTAGTTGTAAAACACTCATTGACACACAGAATAAGATTAACAGAGGTTTTTCCTAAAGTTTTTGAAGTTAAACTTCTCCCACGAGAGTCGAGATAGCAAGTTATATAATCTTTTTGGTTACGAAAAGGGAGGGAGCTATTTGGCTCATTGTTTGCGCATCGTTGTACGCACGTCGTTATTTCCTGCTTGCATTTATAGAACGGGAATGGATCAGTTTAATCAGAATTACGATCGCCTCAATACGCTGTAGTTATCGATTGTTTGCGTTACTTTAATTTTCTTTGCAAAGAATTCCATTCAAAACAATGGTAGTGTTCAGATTTGAATTCTGATTACGATAAAGATTTAGAATCCTGTACCATTAGCTCCAACTTGTCAAGTAAACAGACAAAATGACCACCATGGTTTTTAAACGGAAAAAAAACCCAAACTATTTCTTACGTTTTACTGAATTGTATCCTTAGTTTGAGCACTAAATTTGTTCAGTTAAAATACATATGCCAATGACTTTTCTTGCAGTCTACCTGGTGATATTAGAGAGTTTTTGCATACCGTACGTTAGTTACCGTAGGACGTCCGTTAGCTTTTTCTCCCTAGCGTGCATGCTCATAGGAAACATTATTACAGATACGCATGCGCAATTTCCTATGAGCATGCGCGCTAGGGAGAAAAAGCTAACGGACGTCCAAAATACGGTATGCAAAAACTCTCTATTTTCTTTTCATTGTGCCTGTCATGTACTTTAATATACTAAATTATATATAAATGTTTGACTCTTATATATTATATACTTAGTTTTAAAATTAATTTTTTGCCCCGTTAGTGAATTTTGTAACTATTTTTTTTCAGCGGAGTAGTTCCTTACAGATTGTTTATTACACAATCCTACAAAATTTTGTTCAAGTCTGGCTGTTAGCTCGAACTGTGATTAGCTTTAGAAGTGTAAGTTTATTTATAACCACCTGGTACATCAATTATATAATAACATCTTGCATTGGAAAACTGATAAACAAAAGTATTCAACATTTGTTGTTGTTTTTTGCTAGAAAAATGAACCATTACTTTTTGGATTACATGTGATTAGAAACGGATCCGGATCTACTATTCAAGTTTTCCCGCCTTTGATCTTCCCATACAGGTTTGATTTCGTAGAATGTATAATATCTCGTGCATTTGGCTGTAAATCTGGCGCCTTTGGCTAAGAAATTTTAATATCGCCCCTCTCTTCTTGGTTAGAATTGCCATAACTATTGATATGAATATAAAGAAAGTCAGTTGTAGTAATATTACACTGGTAGGAGTGATATCTGATCCAAGTTTGAATTTTGATAAGGTTAAGTACATTTTTTGTTATTATCGTTTTAAATAGTCGTCCTTATTATTTATAAAGGAAAAGAAATGTCACAGAACGCTGTTATAGTCGAAGAAAAAGATGGTTAAAGCTTGTGATTTTATTAAATTAAAATTTCATCATATTTTAGATCATACACATGTACTATACCGTTTGCCCTTCAATCAATAACATAAGAACATTTTGAAAAGGATCAGAAATCTGATATCTTCGTCTTGGCATCAAAAAATAATATTATTTTAATAGGCTTACATTATGAGAAACAGATGTCATAGATTCAAGACTTCGAATATATGAAAATATTAGACAATTCTTAATGTTAATTAAAATTACATTCTAGATAATAACGAATCTGGACTGTGAAAGTCAAGGTCATGAAAATCACCTTTCTATTGTAAAAAAGAATTTCACGCAATCGTATTAAAAAGGGTGCAATAATTTATGGTAGACTGTCAAATTGACTCTAATTTGGTACTGAAGATGACAAAAAAATTAAAATTGCAAAGTCCTCACCTCTATTTCATAAATCATCTGGATATTTGGAGGATAATTGTCATTTGGAAATCCTGGACTCGCTATGTACTCTCGAGGACGATCCAGGTCCAGGACAATTTTATAATCAGGAACAATTGCTGAAAGAGAACGGATTATTGTTTTTCAATGGAAAACAATAATTATAATAAAAATAATAAAAAAAACTTACAAATATAAGAAAGAATAATACTGTAAACAGCTACTCATACATACGCGCCAGATATAATCAGTTGTTATTCTACATCGATCTAGGCCATGGCGTTTTAACAAGAGAACCACAGGTTCCGTGGACATGAATGAAAAAAAAAATGTTGAGCTCTACAATATTATTTGTAGGGTTTAATGATTTTCTCTCTCTTTTGTTTAAACTATTTTATTTTTCTTATCCCACTTGGTAGACACCAACATCTAGACCAAGTCCAAGAATCCGTAGGGTCTCATGGTAGGAGGGAAAGGGGAGGCAGTTTCTGTTGTGATAGAGAATCCGTAGGTAAAACTCTGACTTTATTCCGTGATGCCGAAGAAGCAGGAAAATGCCTTTCGGGAGGACTGGTAGGGGGAACTACCTCGCATTTGCGTATCATATGGGAGAAAACCCAAAAAACTCGCAGCAGGTAGTCCGGTTAACGGGAAAAGATACTAAGCAACCTAAATGCCATAGAGTCTACTCGGTTTTTGAAACAGTGCCTACACCAGCGGATTGAATCTCCGCCCTAATGCATACCACTGAGCCACGAGTTGGGCTCTTTAAACTCTGCAACTAGTATTGCTCCTATGAACGTATGAAGAAATTATGACAATTGTTAATTGCATTTTTAGTTATTAATTGAAATAAAAATGTTATTTTCCATCATATAGAAATTTCATGTTAAATAAACGACATCATTGAAGAGTTTTTAATAATAACATTCAAACTATCTTATAGATATTATGAGAAGTTCTAAGAGTAAAAGCACTTTTTTTATAGTAACATTTTTATTAATTGCTTTTAATGTAAATGATAATTATTCTGATCTTCTTTACATATTAAGAAATATTTTTCTTTTTTAAGAATATTATTTTATATAACTTTTAAATCCTTTTTAACCTTTTAAGCCATAGAAACCATTTTAAGTTTCTATAATTACGAGTCGATAACATCGATAATTACTAGTATACAAAAGTTATTCTTAGGGATATGTATTTAAATAAAGCCTCTACGAACAAGCAATTGGGTAGGAGAGCTTTAACTTATTGAAACTATTCTCCTCGCATCATTACTACTCAAATGCCCGATTCGTGCCACAGTGGTAACGTGCGCCGCTGGTGAGCGTTAGGACTGAGCTTCAATCCACTGGGGGCTTTGTTGTAGACACTGTTTCAAAAAACTAGGAGTATCGTTGGCGTTTGTGACGTTCAGCTTCTTACATCGTGAGTCGGACTATCTGGTGGGAGTTTCCCGGGTTTTCTCCCACACGATACGCAAATGCGTGGTAATTCTCCTTAAAAGTCCTCTCCGAAGGCGTTGCCCTCCTTCTTCAGCGACACGGAGCCAAATCAGACTTCTACCTACGGGTGCTCCATCATACAGAAGCTGCCCCTTTCCCTTCATCCATGAGGGATACGACAACAACACCATTACTACTCAAATGCTATAATAACTTTTTTAAAAATAATTTGAGTAAATGTTTTCTGCCTTAAGATATTGTTATTATTGTGACACCTGCTTTTGTGTTTTATCTTACTTTACTTATTTTTTTGGGAAAAATAAAAAGAGAAGGAATTTTCTTTTGCTAACAAATTCCTTCATTTTTTTTCTTTCTCTGAAATATCGAAATAAACGGAAATTTATAATCCAATACATTGTTATTGGAAATATATTTATTATAATAAATGTGAAATGAATTGTTTGTCAATTTATTGCGCGATTTTCTTATAGTAATCAAAGATGAAAAAAATATTTTAAAATTACCTTTTAAAAGAATGTCTCTTTTCGTTTGAGGGTGACTTGCATTCCATGCACTCTAAAAATGAAATGAGACATACTTTAGAAATTAAAATAATAATAAAAAATCTATAGCTACTATTATTTTATTGAATATTATTGTTTCCACTCATAAATACATCATATTATAGACTAACTGATTGGTTAACCCCCTGGTGCTACAGTCCATGTTGGACAAGGGCCGTCTTGCCTACTGGCAGATTCCGAAATAGGATAAGTTTTCTTTTTAGAGAGCAGGGCTGTTAGCCCTAAGTCCAGCGCTCTGCAGTCGTGTTAGACCTGGGTCCTGACGCTCTGACGTTCGGTACCACAGGTTCCGTGTTCGAGTCCCGGCGGGGCCATGGATGTTTGTAGTAGTTCGAAATCCAGTTTATGCAGTAGGTCTCTGTCTCATATGATCGTAGAGCGTCACAGCGTCAAATTAGACTTCTTCTCACCCACATCATTCCCAAACTGTAAAGGGGCAACTCAGCTCTAGGAACAGTGATATGGTGTAATGTAGTAATAGTAGTAGTCATATTAGATCGGGATCTACAGTTTAAAGTGGATTCCGAACCACAACGTAATCTATGGTACCGCCGGGACTCGAACCTGTGGCACCGATCACCAGGAGCTATTATAAAAAAGACTATTGTCATGCTCACAATTCATATATTTTCTTAAAAAACATAACAATAATCGGGTGCTGTTTGATGTTAAATAAAATGTCTTTATTTGCAAAAGTGAAAGGAGAGTTCATATATATATATATATATAATTACTATATACAAAATACAATAATTAAAGAGTCATTGGTATCCTTAATTTGTAAAATATTCGCTATTATTCAATACAAATGGTTTTATATTTCAATCTGATAATGCAAATAAATTTAAGATAATAAAAAGGGAATAGACCTTAACTCGATAAAGCATTCTTGGAGGAAACATTGGAGAACAGCAACAACAAAAATAAATCTTTTAAAGGTATTCATTTGGAATGATATAAATATTGCAGAGTGTTGCAAATTAATATTTAAGATTCCAATAATAATATTGCTGTAGAATCTAAGAGTATTTTTTTAAAATCTGCATACTTGTTACGTATGATGATGAAAAGCATTGTTTTAATTCATTTTGAAACCATTTTGTTTTGAAGGGCAGTTTCATAGTTACAGCATAATAGCAGTTGATCCATTTATAAAATATGCTAACTAAGTTTTTTCATATATAAGTTTGATGTGAGCTTACAAAAATTAATAATGTTTTCCACATAACAATGTGTAGTACACATGAAACTTGTAAGTAAATTTAAGATAATAAGTTGACAACCTCCAGATCTTATTTCTTAAAAAGATTTATAAGAATGTTTGAAAAGAACAACAACAAAAAACCTTTATAAATATTTGAATATTATTTTGTAAAGAATTTTTTGAAAAAAAACCCCCTTTTATAAGTATTTTTCAGGAATGTTATGAATACTGCTCATTGTTGTAGATTAATAATTAGTAAATTAATTAAATTAATTTATATATGCAAATTAATATGACATTTCATCAATAACGTTGCTATAAAAATAATTCACACGAAAATTTTAAAAATCTACGTACATTTTTTTTATTGTTACTGATATTTTTATTAATTTTATAATCATTTTGTTTAAGTAGTTCTTCATATATTAGACCACGGTTCCATTTTGTAAGGTTTTATAAAATAAAAATTCATCATCTGAAATTTTAGGACAATAAAATTATAAAAGAAAATAATAAAATATATTCATTAATTATATTGACGACATGCAAATAGAAAATAAATAAATTCTTTCCCCAAAAAATATAATTCCTTACAAATTATTTTTTTTATCAATTGCAACATTTTCATCTCAAATATGTGTTACCACTCAAAATTTTATCTCATTATTTTCTTTACAATAATATAATTTTCTTCGTTCCTTACCTTCTATTTGAGAATAAGATCAATTTGCTTTGTTTCTCTCTTTCTAAATTTTCTGATAACTATTCAGTCAGATTTTAAAGAACATTTTTAATTTTCCGATATACATTACAAAAGTTTTCATTTTATCGTTGTAAGCCATTTGTAAAATACATTAACTAAATTTTTTTCTTTTTCTTTTTACGTACAGATCTGATGTGGCAAATTTAAAAAAATTAGAAATCGATCAAAAATGTTTTCCGACATAACAAAATATGGTACGCATAAAACCAACATATTGTAGAACAATTAAAAATTACTAATTACATAAATAATTATCGTTATTTTACAATTTTGTTACAAAAATACTTACATTCACACGAGCATAACAATTAAAAAGGAATATTAAGAATAAATATTGGACTAAATTTCCGTCCATCATTAAAAAGAAAAAACTAGAATGCGGAAGCACAATTTTTTGGAGTTCCTAATGATTGCCAAATACAGAAATAAGGAAAATTCGGCAAATTTAAAGCTCATAAATTCACAATCACATATGGTACGACACCTGCGAACCAAATTCTTTTTTATGAATTGCGTAAATAATGTTACTTTAACAATGAGGCATCTGCAAGTGAGTTTAAGGTTAATTTCTAATCATTCACTAATAACTGCCTTCTATTTCAGAATAAGATTATTTTTTTATGTGAATAACAATTCATACTGAATGGCGTGCTGCTGTATTCTCGAAGGTTTGAAATATGTGAACGCTGAAAAGACTTTTTGTAAGCATTCATAAAAAAATTCATCATAAATTTTATTACAATAAAATTTATAAGATAATAAAAATATGCACATTATATTAAGGCGCTGTAAATTGAACATACATTTTCAAAAAATACAAATAATACATTCAATACAAATAATGTTTTTCACCAATTGCAACATTTTGTATTTTAATTGGAAGGTTTGAAATATTCTAATCCTACTTAAAAGATTTTACTTTGTAAGTTTTTGTAAAATAGAAATTCATCATAGGAAATTTTAGAGCAATTAAATTATAAAAGAAGATAAAAAAAATCTTTTCATTAATTATATTGACAAGTTGTAAATAGAAAATAAATTAACTCTTTATAAAAAAACACAATTCAATATGAACTAATTGCAATATAATGTTGCAATTTTTTTCATCAATTGCAACATTTTCTTGTCAAATATATGTTGCCATTCAAAGTTTTGTCTCATTATTTTTTTACAATAAAATGGTTTTTTTTGGTCCTAATGGTCTACATTTTTTGATAATTATTCAGGCAGATTTTATTAAAACATTCTTAATTTTCTGATATTATGGTGGTAATATGGGCGATACACACAGCCCAGTCATATTAATGTGACCACCACATACTTTCGACGTCAACGTGAAATAACCAATTATAAAAGGCAGGTGGCAGCACTTTGCAGTGGAGTGTATATTAAGGATGTCCTAGGGCATCGGAAAGCATTTCAATCGTTGGCGTAATGCAGAAGCGTAGCGATTTATCCGACGTCCAAAAGAGTATGATTATTGGCTTTCGGGCCAAGGGTGGAAGCATTTCGGAAAAGGTTAATTTTGTGAACTGTTCGCTTGCCGTCGTGGTAAAAGTATACCATGCATGGCAAAATGGTACATGTGGTGCCCCACGGGCTATAGATGACAGAGGCGAACGAAGGCTATGGAGGTGCGTTCTGGCGAATAGACGCGCAACTGTTGAGCAACTGACCGCCCAGATGAACCAAGGGGCTACCAAGAGTGTATCCTCAACAACGGTTCAGCGAACATTGCTGCGCATGGGCCTCCGCCGCAGACGCCTGGTTAATGCCCCTATGCTGACTGCTGTTCGTCGGCGACGAAGGCTGGGATTTGCACGCCAGTACCGAAACTGGACGTCCACAGAGTGGAGACAGGTGGCTTTTCACGATGAATCACGTTTTATGCTTCATCGGACAGATGGACGTTGGCTTATACGGTGTGAAACGTCTGAAAGCAAACACCCTGCAACAATTGCTGGAAGGATCCAAGCTGGAGGAGGGAGCATTATGGTCTGGGGAAAGTTTTCCTGGCATTCACTGGGTGCACTCATCATCATACAGCTCGCAGTGTATGTGCGTGGTACGAAGACCACCAGGATGAGTTTACCGCACTCCCCTGGCCAGCAAACTCACTGGATTTAAACCCAATCGAGAATCTGTGGGAGCACCTCGATCGGGTTGTTCGCGCCATGGATCCTCAACCGCGTAATCTAGCGCAGCTGGCCACGGCACTGGAGTCGGCATGGCTCAACATCCCAGTGAATACCTTCAGAAACCTAATTGACTCTCTTCCTGCACGTCTCGCGGCGGTCAGCTCTGCCAAAAGTGGTTATTCTGGCTTTTGACAGGTGGTCACATTAATGTGACTGGACTGTGTATATATAATATGATAATACGGTGATAATATGATGTAACATGGCGATAGTATTCTTTTCATTGTTGTAAACAATCAATTCACAAATTTTCTATAAAGAATTAATTAATTATTATGTATAGGTGAAATGATTTTCTTGTCAGGATTTTAGATAGAGGTGGGCCAATAAATATTATAAACATAAAGCCTATTTTGATATTTTAATAAACATGGTGTCAATTTTTATATAAAAAATTTGGAAAATTTTAAGCGGAGTCTTATTATTTTATTTTTTTAAACATATTTCATTCTCTCTTTTTATTTTAATAACTTCTAATATTATAGAAATGAAAATTTTTAAATGGTGATTGTTTGAAATTAATTTTTTACTGCACAATTAACTTGTACTGAAAAAAAAAAGCTCACAATAAATTTCAATCCCCATTAGTATGGATACCTTAACATTTCTTTTAACGTTTAACTGGCAGATTATATGCAATCATCTATATCAGTACTAAATCGCTAATTTCTAATTTTTCACCTTTAATTTAGAAACAAAAAGTGTACAAAAAAGTGATCGAAATACTTATCGATCTTTATTTATTTTTATTATTACTTTATTTGTTTTTAATAAAAATGTGGCGTGAAATTTTTCGCATAATTTATGCTCTCACATTTCCGTTACTCGATTAAAAAATTTTTAATTCAGAGTATAAAATGGACTGAATGACTAAAATAAGGAATTATGCATACTTGGCAGCGGGGTCCAAAGATTTCGGGATGAATAGATAATGATATTATTCTCATGATAATCTTATAATTTCCATAACTTCTCGCTTCTTTTTCACTCCGGATAATTGTGGAGCGATAATGCCCACCAACTGCTAGTTCTGGTTTAATTAGTTTAAAGTGTGCACAAAATGATCGTAGAGCGACAAGCCAAACCAAATAAAACCTTCTAGTTCTACAGATTTCATCTAAACCTCTGCATTCTTACCGCCATCATTGTTTATAGATACATGTTCATCAACATCAATCCCAGAATAAAAAGAAGCATATGTTACTACTGCAATAACTAATCATTTTTATCTTTCATCGACTAATTGTGAATCAAAATCCTTATGCTTATGAGGCAGATCCTTCAACTTCAAATTATGTAACATACAGGAAAAAACTGAAAACTCAAAATGTATTAATTATGGGGAGCATAAGCACACTGCACTTGGTAGAACAACTTCGATAGTTCTCAAACTTAAAATCATTCCCGCTAATTATTTTCCAAACTATAATAATGCTTTTTTCATTAAATCTTTCCCTTCCAATTTGTAATTTTTAAGAGTATTACTGAATATTAATTTACAAGGAAAATAAACTGCTCTTCCTCTACTCTGAAAGCAGCTGAAAATCTTCTCAATATCAGTTTTACCATAATTTATTAATCTTATCGTTAAGAAATTATAAGCATGACACGGACAGGCTTCAAAAATTCTGCAATAAAAAGCAATTACTAAAAGAATAAGTTAAAATATTTATAATTCTAAACAACCCAATCCAGTTTAAACATCATTATCACTTCGATAATTTGCTAATATAAGTTTTTTTCTCACTGCCACTTCTTATTTTTCTTTTTAAAACAATTTTTATTTTGAAATTTAAATCTTCTTTTCAATAGCACTGGATAAGTTCTTTTACATCTCATCCTTAACGTTCCCACCTCAGCAAAGTATTTTATCTTCAATGTTCCTCATATCACGATAGGAGTGAACGGATGTTACTTTCCTAAGTGTGTTCACAATCAAACAGTAAAAAAGACATCACAGTGGTGCGGACTGGTGATGCAGTAGTAGTGGCAAAACATTTCATTATGTAAAAGATCAGTATATTTCAACATTGATACAAAAATATGCTCATAATGAAAACCTACATGCAGGAAAATGAGCTGTATAAAATTGCTTTATTACATTGTCCAATAGAGTATGACTTAGGTTAGGCAACAATAGAGATGCGCTTTTCAGTGGTGAATCCAGGTGAATAATCCGTAATCCATTCTTATGAGCAATACATTGGTAATCCATCGCTTAGAGAATCGTTAAAATCGTAATCTTATCTGGAAAAGATTATGGTGAATCTAGTTCCAAGCAATTACTTGCAGAAATCAACAACAGATGGCAGTGCGTGATGGCATAAAAATATAACTTTGGTGAAGGCCAAAGAAAGAAACAATATGAATCCGTTGCTGCTAGTTTTATGATTATTGTGTTAAATAAAGAAATATCGTCAAAACGGGATCTTGATTGCCATAAGAAAAACAACTTGGAGCTAAGACTCTAGAGCAGGGGTCTCCAAACTAAGGCCCGCGGGCCAAATCCGGCCCGCCAATGCTATCAATCCGGCCCGCGACAGCGAATAGCTTATTATTGCTGTAATAAGTTGGATAAAAAAACACAGAATGATAATAACTCGGTTTAATTGACTTGATAGGTAAAGCTTAATGACAAGCATATTACGCAGAAAATTTAACTTAAGCATAACAACTATAAAATAATTGAAATGAATCCCATTAACATTGTAAACTAGTGAACATCCCGCGGTTACCCACGGTAGTTATGCTGGGGTAAAGAGTATCGCATATGTACGTATATCGATGTTTGGAATGTATATATCCTGAATCAAATATATGATTTTTATCCTGAAAATTCCTCAGGAATGGAAAAGCTAAATGAGCGCAAATTAAACCGAGGAGTATCCACTTGCAAAAAGAATATTAATGATATTTATGTAATTATGATTTTTCACTGACGATTGTTTGTAGTTAGCAAGCGTATGCTCGCTCAGAGAGCGTATTCGGCGACTGGTCTAGAAATTATAGATAATGGCAGAAAAATTAAAACGATTTTGGCCCTTGGTACTTACTGAAGTAAACAGTATGGCCCTAAGGCTGGAAAGTTTGGAGACCCCTGCTGTAGAGGATAATTGCGCGAGGTACTACCAACAGTACTTTTTTGAGACATGCTCATAGAGGATGCATTTGAATATGAATCTCTTTATATGATCACACTTAAACTCCACTATCTGAGACATATCGAGATGATACTTTTAGATTCATAAATAAGACAGTATGTATATGCGGTCACTTCATCATATTAAATGGTAATGTCCGATTTTACTAAGCTAGGCTTGCCAATGGATGCGTTGAAGATCATGATATAGACCGAGTATTGATTAACTTTTAAATATTCACGTAAATAAAGTATAGTTTTAAAATAAAAAAATGAAATAAGAAGAAATAATGTTCGAAAGATCTTATTAATTTATTACAAGTCCTTTGACAAAAATTAAGCCCAAATAATTTAATAATTTTTTTAGAAATTAAAATGTAAACATTGACATCATAGCTATAGGACTAAACATTATTTTTTCCAGAAAAAAAAAATCTATATTATGATTAAATTACTGCAAATTTAATTTCAATTCTTTGATTTTGTGAACTGAGATTTTTTTTTCGACAAGAAAATAAAAATGTATGGTCGCAGTGATTTATTAATAATATCTGCGACATATATTATATGTAAATTTCTTCTGAATAAGGTAGTATACTTGTAAGTTAATGGAGTTCACATCTTTTACTTCAAAGCTCTCTTTCACAATGCCAATGCCGTTTTTGATTTTTTATGATTAAATATCACAGAGTAAGGTATGATGCACGGCGTATTACAGTATTTCATGGTGTAATACAAATGAATATCTCCTTTTCCACGTGATATTTTAATAATGTCGTTGGTGTGTATTATATATATATATATATATTCTAATGCAGCCGGAAAATACACAGACTGTTGTCTTTGTTGCCTTAAGGCAAGTGCTGCACCGACGTTATTCACTTAGCACTACCCAGGAAGTGCGTGTAGCTTGAAGACCAACTACGGACGTGGAGTAACAATACACCGCAACCCTATACGATCCTGTTAGACGATTCCTTTTTACGGGGTAGGGTTGTCAGCTCTACCCCCAACGCTCAACAGTCATATGAGACCGGGACCTACGGTTTAAAGTGGATTCCGAACCACTACAAACATGTATGGCACCGCTGAGACTCGAACCCGAAACCTGTGGTACCGAGCGCCAGAGCGTTAGATACTTGATCATCAGGCCCCGTATGCATTATATATTAAATGCAGATTTCTTACGAATGAAATAGAATACTTGTAAATCATGGAATTCAAATCTTTTACTTTTGTGGTCTCTTTGGTTATGGCACTGCTCTTTTTGATTTTTCATCCTTAAAGGTCATGCATAATGCATGTTGAATGACATATTGCAGTATTGCGTGGTATAGTAAAAATGAGAAACTCATTTCCTACCTGATGTCTAAAAATGTAAATATTTCTTAAATGTAATGATATCTGACTACAAATAGTTAATTTTTTTCTGTAAAATAGTGTCATATTAATGTTATAAATTACCAGTGAAATTTAAAGTATTTTTTAAGAGTGTTTTCTTTTCTATGATCAATGTGTAATCAGAATGTTTTATATATGTTTTTAAGGAATGTTTGGATTCGACTTAGATTCTTCCCCCTCCCTCCAAAAAAATCATAATTTGATTTAGATTATTTAACAATTTAGAGTTATTTTTATATTTAAACTCAGGAATTTCTTAACACTAATTTATAACTTGTACGCAATTTTGAACTGCACACAACATTTTAAGTTTATCTTCATTGAAGAGTTTACCCTATTAGTTTTATTATATATATATATATATATATATATATATATATATATATATATATATATATATATATATATATATATATATATATATATATATATATATATATATATATATATATATGGGAGTGGCTTAGTCGCTCAGCGACCACACCTCCACTTGGCGTATGGTTAGCAGTGACTTGTGGTCGTGCCCTTTGCGAATTGTTAGAAAATTAAATAAATCAGAGAAGGAATAAAAGTTCTAATATCAGGGAGCAACAACATTACAATTAATACAAAAAGTCAAAGTTACAAAAGAAGAGTAAAAATACAAAGAGATTAAAATAAAAAATAAAATCACCCCATGAACAAAAATAACAAAAATTTAAAGGAATAAGCACTGATGACAAATCTAGTAACAAAATCTAATAAAAGCCAGTAACCAATTGTAATAAAAGAAAAACATTAACGAGGCGCGAAAAAAGATAATATCAACAGCAAAATCTAAAACCGCAGACATAACAACCCGTGAAAACCAAATATCGGATATATATATAAATCGACAATCAAGTCTTAAGAGTGGTGTCAAAGAGGAGGAAACTTCGTTTAGGTTTCGTTTTTTCGTATTTTAATTGCTAAAAAATAATTGTAATTTTTAACGATTAAAATTTTAGATTAGATTGAAGGGAAAGTAGACGATAAAAAAATCTATACTAACTATTATAACCGCGTTTATTTAACTAACATCTCAAACTAATCGATTCCTCCTTTTTCACAGTTAATCCAGATGTTTACCATTACATGAGATTCCTGGTCGGATTAAAGACGCTATATGTAATATTATTTTAATGTGTGTTTTCTGTTCTTTTGTAAATACTTATTGACCCACTCTTCTATTAAAACTTTTTTTTCTTTTAAAACTAGTTTTGTGTATCTTGCTAGCATTTCTAACAAAGAATCGATTCCGGATGACCGCATTTGAAACTAATGTTTACCCTTGCACAAAATGGGTCCTAGAACTACACATATACTGTACTATAAATTATTATTATCGATTCTTTGTTAGAAATGCTAGCAAGATACACAAAACTAGTTTTAAAAGAAAAAAAAATTTTAATATAAGAGTGGGTCAATAAGTATTTACAAAAGAAAAGAAAACACACATTTTTTGTTTTAGTTGATTCATGTTTATTTTTCAACATAGTTTCTTTTCAGTTCGATACACTTTATTGACATTGATTATTACTATTAATTTATTATTACTTAATTATTACTTTTTTGACATTATTATTTCTGCAATTCTTCAAACCCTCCAAAAAAATGAGGATTGTTTTGAAAAAAATAATAAATACCGGGTCCTCAACATAAGAATTTGTGAATCTTCTCCCAGCGAGCATCTTCTTCATTTCTGGGAAGAGAAAAATGTTACTGATTGGGTGAAAAATCTGGTGAATACGGTAGTTGCGGCAACAAATGAATTGAAAACACCATTGCGTTTGCTTTCTAAAAAGTGATCAAACTCAGCCTTCCATTTTGCCGGTACTTTGCCTAAGTTCTTCGTAAAAATAGAACCACCCCACGAATGTGTCTGAAATTTTGACAGCAGTTTAGCGAGAGAGCCATCTCTGTGATTTTTTTATACATTTATTGGCCTGTACTCATAGTTAGTGGTAAATGATATTATGCAATTAAAAAATGTACTTTATGAAAATTGAAATGATTTTTATTGTAACTAAACTCCTCCTTTTTCCTTATTAGGTCACTCCATTTGAATCCTTATGATTTGGCTAGTTGTTAATTTTTCATACAATCTGTGGTAAAACTATAACCTCATATTATTTTTTAATTTCTGTCAAATATAGGAACCGGATCAGAAGATACATTGTCAATATTTAAGTAGCTAAAATTTATATACACCCCCCTCTCAAAAAAAAATTCAAATTTATTTCAGGATAGCTTAGTTATTTATTAAAAATAGAGTGGATAATAACTAATTCAATTGTTAAATATATCATGAGCTGAAATAAATGTGATTTCTTCGTATTGTAGATGTTACATTAAGCAAACAAACTATAATTGTATCTGTATTGGTATTAAATTACTTGAAAAATTACGGTTTTTATTTAATTACTGAAAATTATGAAATTGCTGTATGGATATTGAATAGTAAAAATAATTTAGATAAAATAATTAAATAATAATTAATGTTAATTTTAAAAATAATTTTTAGATTCAGAGAAACAAAGTTTTTTTTTCAATTGTTCACTTTATTTAGTTAAGAAATAGTCTAGAACACTCTGTTTTTTTGTATTAGATATATTGAGGTGTTTGACATAACAATATATTGAGAACAAAAGAATAATCACAATGATTTATAATACAGTTCTACATAAGGATATCGCAAACATAAAACATTATAACAATGAAAATATTCCTCCGGGAAAATGCAGTATCAGTTCGATAAGGTCTCACATAGATAGGCCCATATAGTCTTTAAGGCCCAGGTGAATACGTTAGCCTGGAAAGTTATCCTTGAAATTTGAATGACCAAGACTGTACGGGAAAATTGTCTATATCAGATTTGCATGACCCAGGCTTGTATGGGAAGATTGTCCATTTCAGATTTGCATGACCCAGCTTAATACTGGAAGAGTCCATATCAAATTTGCATGATCTAGGCTGATACGAGAAGTTTGTCCATATCAGATTTGCGTGACTGAGGCTGATATGGGAAAATTATCCAGATCAGAATTGCATGACCAAGGCTGATACGAGAAGATTGTCCAGATCAGATTTGCATGACCCAGGCTGATATGGGAAAAATATCCAGATCAGATTTGCATGACCCAGGCTGATACGGGAAGAGTCCAGATCAGATTTGCATGACCCAGGCTGATACGAGAAGTTTGTCCATATCAGATTTGCATGACTCAGGCTGATGTGGGAAAATTATCCAGATCAGATTTGCTTGACCAAGGCTTATACGGGAAGAGTCCATATCAGATTTGCATGACCAAGGCTGATACGAGAAGATTGTCCAGATCAGATTTGCTTGACCAAGGATGATGCGAGATTGTCCAGATCAGATTTGCTTGACCAAGGATGATGCGAGAAGATTATCCAGATCAGATTAGCATGACCCAGGCTGATATGAGAAGAGTCCATATCAGATTTGCATGACCCAGGCTGATATGGGAAAATTGTCCATATCAGATTTGCATGAACAAGCTGATTCGGGAAAATCATACAAGGCATTTTTGCCAGCTACAAATTAATCAAGCTTTTAACCTTATTTTCTACTACAATGTTAGATAGAATTAATTAGCAACCATTTCTTGATAAAATTTCTAACTGAACAGTATCTGAACAGTGCATTTATCGGTGACAGCAAGGAAAATCATTTACAAAAACTCCTGATCCTACACATTAATCTCCTACAATAATAACGTCTCATAAAGATTATTACAACAAAGTTTATTTACTATTCTAATTTAAAAACAGTAGTCCTTGTAGAACATCTAATATACAAAATACAAATCACTTCCAAGTAGTTTATTTATTTATTCATTTTTTTTGTGTTTCATTCCAATCGAGTTTAATTTTTTAAAATTCACGTTCAAATTAGAAAAATAAAAGTAAATTGTTAATCCATATTTATATTTCTTTCAGTTTCAGAATGAAATATTTGTAAGACTGAATATTTAAAAACAAATACACGCTGAAAGCATGTTGCTGTATTCAAATACCAGGAGGACCCTGGAGTATACCCATGAAGTGTTTATGCTCTAGTCCAACCTCTTGGAGCCTAACAGGAGAACTTTTTGGTCAACGTATTTTGCATTTCGGTATCACTTGTCGGTATCACATACCATATGCTTTGCCTTGCTTAATTTGTCCCTTCATACGTAATGTTTTGAATTCGAAAATCCAACATTCTATTCAACAGACAGCTATAGCACCATGTTGTACGTTTGTTATAAGAGATCTAATATGGATTTTTAAAATATATTTCTTGAGTCAAGAACAGCATTTGTTTGATCCTTTAAGACAGGGGTCTCCAAACTTTTTAGCCTTTACTATTTATTCCAGTGAGTACCAAGGGCCAAAACCGTTTTAACTTTTCTGCCATTATCTGTAGTTTCTCGGCCAGTCGCCGAGTACGTGCTCTGAGCGAGCATAAGCTTGCTAACTACAAACCATTGTCAGTGGAAAATCACAATTACATAAATCTCATTAGTATTTTTTTGCAAGTGAATACCCCGCGGTTCCAACGCGTTAATTTAGCTTTTCCGTTCCTGAGAGATTTTCAGGATAAGAATCATATGTTCGATTCAGGATATATACATTTCAAACATCTATATACATATATATGCGATACTCTTTACCCCAACATAACTGCTGAGGGTAACCGCGGGATGTTCACTAGTTTATAATGTTAGTGGGATTCATTTCAATTATTTGTTAGTTGTTATGCTTCTGCGTATTACGCTTTACCTAGCAAGTAAATATAAGCGAGTTATTATCCTTCTGTGGTTTTTTATCCAACTTATTACAGCAACAATAAGCTATTCGCTGTCGCTGGCCGGATTGATGATACTGGCGGGCCGGATTTGGCCCGCGGGCTGTAGTTTGGAGACCCTTGCTTTAAAGCTACCAAGCATACAATGTGGGTGATCGCAATGTTGAGCATTTATTATAAACATTGAATCATTAGTTTGTAATAATATTGTAAATAAACATTATTTTTTCATGTCACGTTTTTTGTGCGTGCTTGAATACCGATTGTGTGGGATTAAGTAAGCTATACCATCCTTTAAAGTTTGTTATACGCCCGATGAACCATCCTGTATTAAGTTCACTTTAGATGTTTGTTCGGATGTTTAGCTGATATTAAATCTAAAATTTAGTATTTCCATACATATATCTAACATAGTAGAGATGTTGTTGTTGTTGTCATATCCCTTGAAAAGTACAAGGAAATCAAATATCGTCTTGCTGCCGAATAATATTGGCTATGTTGATTGCCGAATAATATTGACTATGTTATGTCAGCTGGAAGTATAAACCCTCTTCCGAGGGATGGCCCAGACAATGCATGGCGGCTGCAACAACTGGGCAATCAAAGACATGAGGAAGAGTAAGTTCGAGTCATGCATCCTCATCATGCCTTTCATCTCCTCATCATGCCTTTCAGTAAAGATATTAACACGAATTAGCTACTCAAGGGTTTTGATTCATTAAATTTAAAAACATATGACAGCCTTCATCTTATTTCATTTTACAATGCCCAATGCATTGTTAAAACGTCCCTGATTCAAGTCACTATACTAATCAACTGCTAGATTTCTTTAAACCGACTTTCGTGTTAAGTTTGGTTGTAGATAGTCAAATAGTGCACCCAGTAGACAACAGCAAATATAATGAACGAGAATGGAAACAGTTTTCTGCAGAAGACGTCAAGATCAGCGATTTCCATTTTGCGATACCAGTGGGAATACCACTTCTGTTTCTGAGGTTTGGGACTCGCTTCTTTTTCTTGATCCTGGCGACTTTTTACGACCCACGTGGTCAGTTGCCTTTCACGCTGGACGAAAGGGGTCTGCATAACGGATTCGAACTTCACAGCCTGCATGAAAAAGAAAAAAGGAATGATTAAAATAATTTTAAATGATTGTTTGAAATTAAACAAACAAAACGACCAGTGTGAAAATAAACAAGCAAAAATAGTTTCTGCAATCCGAAATAAAACTTTCCTCCCCGCCCCCAAATTTCGAACATCTAGAGACAGGAGAATGGAAATTCCTTGAATTGAATTATAGTAACTTAAAGGAATCTGGCTTTCGGGGCCACAGGTTTTGGATTCGAGTTGCAGCTGTGTCCAGCTGTGTCATGCAACTTATAATGGTTTGCAATCGACTTTAATCCGTAGGTCCCGGTCTAATATGACTGTAGAGCGTTGGGCTGACAAGCCTACCCAGGCAGACAGTTCTAACAGGCAGACAGTCCTGGCCCCCCATGGGGCTGTTGTACCATTGAAATGATTGTTTTAATGCTCCAGTAAAACTGCCGTAAAGCTGATTTCATAAAGTGGGAAGTGTGCATTTCTATGGATATAATACTAAACAAGTAATATTGAAAAAAAAAAAAAAAAATTAAAGTCAGTTCCTATTTTTTTTTCCACTGTAATGCAGAAAGTCCTTTATAAATAATTTTCAATCATTTTTTTAAGTTTATCTGGCGCCATCTATTGGTAGATATATGCAACTTAAATCTAAAAATTTTTAAATTAATTAATGAAATTTAATTACTGAATTAATATTTGAAAAACTGTATTAATATCCAGTCATCCACTACAAGTTCAAAAAAAATGTATTTGAATTCGAGTGGATGAGTGAAAAGTATTTTATGAACGATTGAAGATTTGAACAAGATATATATAGGGAGAGTGAGAGCTAATAGAAGGAATTGAAACGAACAGTAACAAAATTTTATTAATGGTTCCATGTATGCTCATATAGTGATCAAATTCAAGTCACCATTCATTTGTATGCTTAGCATTTTTGAATCACTTAGCATTCTTGTATTGAAGAACATTTTATGGATCCCGATCTTTACTTTCCGCCATTCATTCTGCTTTCTCCATTTCCAACGGCAAGTCGCAAAATTAATGTAAAATCCAATTGGACAATGTCTTAAACGAATAATGACCTAATTTCGAAATTTTTTTTCATATGATCTAGCCTTTGTATTAGAAGTATTTCTGCCAATTTTGGTAAATTCTGTATGTGAATTGGGCACATTTTGAAAATTATATATATATATATATATATATATATATATATATATATATATATATATATATATATATATATATATATATTATAACTATTATATTGGCTGCATTATACTATTGCTATATATTTATATATAGATTAACCTATATATTTATAACCTATACATAAATAATACCTATATATAAATATACATATATATAATGCCTATAACAATACCTATAATAATAATACCTATATAATAATAATACCTATATATATAATAATAATACCTATATATAAATATACTTAAATTGCTTTTTTCTATCTAATCAATGGGCTTAAAGTTTAAGAAATATCCTTCATTCACAAAGCAGGAGATAGAGGTTACTAAGCAACCAAGGTTCTCCAATAATCTGGCAAATCGTCGTCGTCGTCGTAACCTATATATTTTAAACCTACATAAAAATTTGTAATAATAAATTTCGAAGAACATAATCTTTACCTAATCTGGATTAATTTGAGTAAAGTTTACAATTCAATTGTTTAAAAGTGACACAAACAGCTTAGAAATAAAATACCACTTAAATTATATATCGAAATTGTTAATGCAATAATTTTTATTAATACGACAGCGGACTGTAAAAATAAAAATATATATTTTGAAATCACATTCTCAGTAGTTGTAAAAAAAATTGTGTAACCTTTTTCTTCATGAATAGATTGTAGGCAATTGCGAATTCCACCAGAGACGAAAACACCATGAACATGCAAGTGAAAAGCCATATGTCGACTGCAGTGATGTAATTCAGAGGCGGAAGTTGCGACTTGTTTTGCTGAGCCTATAATACACAAGAAAAACTCATATAATCCATAATAGACTATAATACACAATTTCTCATACCAGACTTCTAAAGAAAATTAAATTAAAAAGGAACTCATTAAACATAGATTAACAAGTAAGGAGCACGAACCAGGAACACATTATATATATATAACCGGTGGGTTGAAAAGTTCCTAGGCTGACACATAGATGGAGCTAGTAGTATTAAATCCATATGATTTTTAGTTAGCCCTTACCTTCAAAAGACACGTGCATAAATTTGACAGCTGTTGCATTATTAGTATGTGAGTAATAGCATTTCTAGTGTTCATCACGTGCAGTCCACTCGGCTGACTGTCGATTGGACTCCGGTGAGAAATGGAGCCATTGTTTCATCCATTGTCACATATCGACGCAAAATGCTTATCAAGCCAAGCCTTGGCTTCAATAATATTTTTTTTCGCCAAAAAGCAATGATTTATTAACACACGAAATTCCTTTTTATCCATTTTTTTCAAACTAACAAAAGTTGCTTCACTAAAAATGCTATAATCCACATACTAATAGTGCAACAGCTGTCAAATGTATACACGTGTCTTTTGAAGGTTAGAGCTAACTAAAAATCATATGGATTTAATACTAGTAGCGCCATCTATGTGTCAGCCTATGAACCTTTCAGCCCATCTGTTATATACTAGTATGCAAAACTTAAGCAACTTTTCTGATTTTGCCATAATTTCGCAATAAATCAAGAGGAAGACAGGAAATTCATACTACACAATACAGTACTTATTGGATGAAGAAAGTAATGTAGCCAAAATATGAATTCTACGTATTCATTTTGGAAAAAAAAAAATCAGAAAAAGGCTTTATTGACAGAAGGGCGTTAATAAAAAAACGTTGTCTGACCATGAAGAAGGACAAAAAACTAAAGTCCCGTAGTAAGGGATATGACCTACCCTAACTGTAATGGTTGCGTGACATCGTCTGTTCATATTTAATACGAAATTATCCAGCAGTTCTTGAGGTAAGCGTTGCCGCCCTTCAATGAGCATCCGTTTCCGTTGTCTGATGTTCTCAGGAGGATAGGATCTTGTTGCCAGACATCTTCCTAAAGCAACCCACATAATGTTCGTGGGATTTAAATTAGAGAAGTACGTTGGCCAATCCATTCTGCAGGTATCCTCACTTTCTAGAAACTCTTCAACAGCAGAGGTTTTGTGTGAACGTGCATTGTCATCCACAAAAGTTAAGTCTGGATCAATGGCACCTCGGAATAGAAGCTCGTGTAGGCGGATAATTTCTTCGCAGCACCGATCTCCTGTAAGTGAGCCGCTGTAGAAAATATGGAGTTTCGTTGGCCAATTCAATATAATGTCCCCCCACACAAGCAGTCCAGGACCACTACAACGTTCTCTTTCCCTGATATTAGTGAGATGAAACCATATCCTTACAATCCACCATATCAACTGACGTTGAGAATCGTTGGTCAGACTGAAACGACTTTCATCAGTAAACAGAGTGTGACTCCATCGATGATATGTCCACTCTTTGTATTCTTGACACCACTGTAAACGGTGCCGCCGATAGCCTGCTGGTAATGGTATACAGCATTCAGGACGAAGGGCGAATAGGCCGCCTTGACCGCCAGACGTCTGACCACAGTAAACCATGATACTTGCCGTCCGGTTACTGAGCGATGTTGCCGATGTCTGGTTCCAGTCTCTTTTCAATTGTAGAACGGTATATATATATATTTCTTTCTAATGCAGTTGGCAAACACAGACAGCTTGGTCTTTGGATGCCTTAAGGCAAGTGCTGCAGTGACGTATTCACAGGGGGCACGTTCCTGTTAGGACCGGGACCTACTTTTTAAAGTGGATTCTGAACCACTACAAACAACCATGGTACCGCCGGGATTCTAACCCGAAACCTGTAGTACCGAGCGCCAGAGCGCTAGCCACTCGGCCATTCAGGCCCTATATATATATATATATATCTTATCGTATATCTCATCTCATGCCGTTTTACTCTGCTAGAATTCCAGATAGTTTACACCAATAGTCTGAGGCCTCTCATTTGTGAAATAGAAAAAGACAATAACCAACCAACCTGCGTGCAGAGTGTGAGGAGGGAGGTGATGCTCAGGGCCACCCTCGCGGGTGCCGCCTCCAGACTCAGCCAGAAGGTGACCCAGCTGACGGCCACGATGAGGGTGGAGGGGGCGTACATGTTGATGATGCTCCCCGTCAGTCGACGGACCAGCGTGATGTTCACGTACAGGTAGGTGAAATTGGCTGTGGTAAAAAAACAATATATTATTAATATGCAAGTAATCTCTCGGTATGAATCAATAGTTAAATCCCTGTTTAATGAAACAAAGCAAAACAGTTATTATTTACATTTAATTTTTTAAAGATAAATATATACAGTCCAGTCCCATTAATGTGACCACCTGTCAAAAGCCAGAATATACACTCGACGATTTGTCAGATTGACGGAGAATCTTGGTTGCTTAGCAACCTCTATCTGCTGCTTTGTGGGTGAGGGAAGTTTCTTAAGCTTTAAGCCCGTTGAGTATCTAGAAAAGGAGTAATATAAGTATATTAGTAATTTATTTTAAAATTAATTATTCGAATTTTTTTATTAATTAATAAAAAAATTATGCATACATAATTTTTTATATTATTATTATAATTTATAGAAGGTAATAAAGAAAAAATAGATAAACAATAAAAACAAACAAAAACGATTGGAGGGGAAATTGTGACTCAGTGGAGAAACTGCATGGTAATTCGGAAAGGGGGATAACGGAACGTTAATGAATAATAGAGAGTTTTTGCATACCGTATTTTGGACATCCGTTGGCCTTTTCTTCCTAGTGCGCATGTTCATAGGAAATTGCGCATGCGTATCTGTAATAATGTTTCGTATGAGCATGCGCGGTAGGGAGAAAAAGCTAACGGACGTCCAAAACACGGTATGCAAAAACTCTCTACTATTCAAAACAACGCGAAGAATATACACTCTCGTATATTCTGGCTTTAAGTGGAGTGTGGTATTAAGTGGAATTCTTTATATACACTCCTCTGCAATGTGCTGCCACCTGCCTTTTGTGATTGGTTAGTTCACGTTGACGTCGAAAGTAGGTGGTGGTCACATTAATGTGACTGGACTTTGTATTAATGAAAAGATGAATGAAATTGGACACATATTAGTTATAATAGCAAGCGCATTCGACGAGTTTGGCACTTTCAATAATCCAGTACCGATCAAACAGTTCGCTTTCGGATTTTTTGGTGGACATTCATTTGTTTGTGGACCTTGATGGTAAGGTCATGACGTAGCGCAATAAGATAACTTTTTTTTTTGAGGGTGATTGTTTTATTTCTTACAAATAGAGAGCCAGGCTACAAATAAATTCCTTAAATAAAACTTGTTTAATGCTGTTTTTTTCAAATTAACGCACAATTTCGAAATATTTTGCCATACTCATGCTCTCCAAACATTGGATAGTCATTATTTACTAAAAGGTTTTAAATATAAAAACTTAAAATAAACTACGTAAGTGATACAAAAATTAATACTTTCAGATAGTTGAGAATACCATTTAAATGTACAGTATCTTATAGCTGCGTTATTCATAAGCAGCAATTTTAGCGATAAATTGTTCAATTTCATGACTTTAAAAACGTAACCATTATTTCAGAATTTAAAAAAAACAAACTTTTATTATTCCCTTTTAGGGTTTATTTAGTCTTGCGAACATAAAATTTTATAAAAAAAATGAAGAAAATGGCAAAAGTATTGAAATTTTTTATCGTATTTTTTTAGAACTTTTCAGAATTTCCATAATTATTCCATTAAATAAAGTTTATTACTGTTAGTTAAGCATAAATTGACTATCAACATTAAAAATTTACCTAAATTACTAAAATCGATCGAAAAATATATCCATTCTCCACAAAGACTATTTACGTCTATATTTATACATAATGGCAATCATGCATTTTTTTAATGTGGGCATAACATTCTTTAATTTACTAACAAATGAAGAAAATACTTAAAAGTAAAGCTTTGATATTGTAATAAAACTTCCTTGATGTGCTGGCGCGTTATATGAAAAATATTTTTCCAACAATGAAATAATGAAAAAGTATCGCACGATAACGTTAATAAAGGAATAAAAGAAGCATAAAAGATTAGCTATTTTTATAAATACATTTTATTTACTCTCAAGGATAAATATAAATGTGAAATGTGTGTCAATTGTGTTGAAGGCAGAAAAATTTGTCACGCAACTTTGTTTTTTTTTTACAAACGATTGATTTTTGTTTACTACAAAAAAATACTCTGTTTTCATTAGACGTGACAGTTACTACCAAGAAAATAAATATTAAGTAAATTATTGTCATTATGTAATATTATTTCTTAAACATGTTTCATGAAACAGAAAAATATAATAATTTAAACTGGTTTTAAAATGTGCTTTCGATGGGCGACCACTTATGCCTATGTCCTGCATGACTGGAATGTAGATGTGTAGCAAATTCAAAGTTACCAAGGGGAAAATTCTACGTAACTCAATGGGGTTTACTGTAATGAATTCATTTTTGATTTACTTTGCATTCAATTGTAGCCTACTACATTGTACTCTTGTGGCCTACTACCTTGCACTCATTTGTGGTCTACTACATTGCACTCTTTTGGGATCTATATTACGCTTATATGCGCCCTACGTTTGTGGCCTATTACATTGCATTCGTTTGTGGCGTACTACTTTGTACTTATTTATGGCCAATTACATTGCACTCATTTGTGGGCTACTACATTTCACACAATTGTGGTCTACTACATTGCACTTATTTGTAGCGTATTACATTGAAATTATTTGTGGCGTATTACATTGAAATTATTTGTAGCGTATTATATTATAATCATTTGTGGCTTACAATGCACTTATTTGGGGCCTACTACATGGCACTCATTTGTCACCTACATTGAACTTATTTGTGACCTACTTTGCACTCATTTGTGGCCTACATCGCACTTATTTGAGTCCTACTATATTAAACTTATTTGTGGTCTATTTTATTATATAGCTTATTATATTATATTGCACTCATGTGCCTACTAGCGGCCTGATGGCCAATTCGCTAGCGCTCTGGCCTTTGGTACCACAGGCTTCAGGTTCGAATCCTGGTGGTGGCATGGGCGTTAGTTAGTGGTTCAGAATCCACATTAAAATGTAGGTCCCGATATAAATAGATTAAAATGTGCATAAAATGACCGTAGAGAGACAAACAACCATTTGCCTACTACAATGCATTGTATTTTTGTTACCATAATTTTAAACAGATAACTTCTGGGATAGAATGTGTATTATATGTTTTCTTCTTCCAATCCGAAACCTGACGTAAGGACATTCTGGTCTTCGGCTTATACCCGGTATAAACACGTGTTCGGTATGGTTTCACTTGTTGGATCTCGAGTCGAGATCCTCTAGTTTGGAAACCCAACGGATTATTCCCCAGCCCTTTACATAATTTACTCTGACTTGCTTTTAAACTTTATTTTCAGGTGTAAATCCTTAAATGGAATTTTAGAAAAAATTCACTACTTTTAGACTAGAAATAACTTTTGTTCTCACTTGATTTGTATTGCTTCGGCACCTTCGTTGCAAAAATAAATTGCTAATACAACTTCATAATCCCATTTCGTTATTTCGGTCCAAGTTTGATCTACTTAATGCCCAATCTAAAGCTAGAATATTGCATCGGCATATTGAATCGTTTAGGAAAACATTAATGCCATTTTGATTACATTCAACAACGATTTTATATTCTTTTCAGACATAAAAACATGTAAGTCAGTTATTGCCAAAAGAAGTAAAGGCAATTTTGGAAATGTGTTTTTCCAAAATCCCACGTTTTAGCATATCGATATGCTTCGGATAACCAAGACGTGTTTTTTTTGTCAATATTTAGGACATTATAATTATTGATACGTCCAATATATTTAAATATCGAGTATTAGTATCGGAAAATGCATAATACTAATAAACAAGGAATAAAATATGCAATTTCTTTCCTGTAATGTAAAATATTTCCTGTTGTGTTTTTCAAACGAATTATTTGAAATGGACATAGAGCTGTCTCATAAATAAGAATGCAGTTCCCATGCAAAATGAGAATATTCATTTAAACCGAAATTGTTATGAGCAGCGAAGAATTATTCTCTTTTCACTTCATAAACGTCTAAAACATCAGCCTTATTTTAACGAGTTTTACGTGATTATTTAACAATCGCTTTTCTAAACTGAGCTTATATTTCGCAGGTAATGTGCTTAGCTGGAGTATCACAACTCCATGTCCCCGGGCACCATGGCAACTGCCGACTGTTTTAAGAGTGCCTCTGGTACGAGATACCGATAAAAAATTGTTTAAGTTTTTAATTAAATGTTATGTAAATTTTTTCATAGTTGGTAATTAATTAGAAAAACACAAGATAATAGAAAAAAAATTCTTTATTTATTATATGTTTGTCATTTTAACTGGACTTGCCAGACATCTAGTTTGATCGGGATTGCTCCAGTTTGAAGGGATGGACCTAACATCCCTGCCAGTTTGTCCTTTTGTTAAAAATTATTTATTAAAAATTTAAAAAAAAACCCATCAAATATACATTTTTTTTTCTAATGCAGATGGCAAATAGACCGTGATCTTTCGCCATAAGGGCTGTACAGACGTTACTCACTTCGCATTACCCAGGGGGCACGTGTAACTTGATGGTAAGCCACGGACGCGGAGTAACAATGCCCCCGCAACGCTCTACGATCCTATTAGACCGGGACCTACGGTTTAAAAGTGGATTCCGAACCACTACAACACCCATGAGCAAAGCCGGGATTTGAACCCGATACCTGTGGTACCGAACGCCACAGCGCTAGCCATTCGGCCCATCAAATATACATGCATTACAATATTTTTAATGCATACTGGCGACATACTTTTAATGCAGTGGCATATTGTATCGTATACTACTGTTCGTAGAGGGTGTCATAAGGACAGCGTAAATATTTGTTATGCATATAGGCTGTATTTACAAGGAGGAATCGTCATTTAATTGACGAAAAAAAAATCAATATCTAAATAAACAAAATTAAAATTTTGCTGAACTAACTAACTTTCACCAGCATTTTTATCAAATGATAGGGCCTGTGCCATACGCACTAACTTTTCTGGGGGAGGTTGTTTCCATAAAAAAGAATGTTTTATAAATCTTTTACGAAACAACCTTTTTCATACCGCTTCTTCTTCAGGGAAAAATAAAAACTCGAAGAAGTGACATCACTTGAAACATTAGTATACATGTTGAATGAATTTCCACTGCCATATATTCTGTACATAAAAACGAGTACCATTTTTGAGCGACATAAGATAAAAAAAAAAACTAGTTTGTTTTATTGCAAACCATGCTTTGAATCTCTAAAATGAGTGTGATAAGGTCTCAAAGTTGTGTTCATTTAGCTTTTACGTGGCATAGCTCAAATTTTGTTGTGATTTGCTAAACTGTTACTTGTTTTAGCACTAGCTACTTTTTTTTGGACTAAATAGACGGTAAGCCACGAATTAAGAGTTTCAGATAACATGTTTTGAGACAACGTTTGACACCGTTAGTTTATTGAGAATAAATTGGCATTGCATAAAGCCTATACTACTACTGCTACACCACATCACTGTGCCCAGAGCTGAGTTGCCCCTTTACAGTTTGGGAATGATGTGGGCGAGAAGAAGACTGATTGGGTTCTCTGACGCTCTGCGGTCAGATGAGACCTGGAACTACGGCTTAAAGTGGATTCCGAGCCACTCACAAACATCCAAGCTACCCCCAGGATTCGAACCTGAAGCCTGTGATACCAAACGTCAGACGCTAGTCACTTCGCCACCAGGAAGCGGCACCGCAGGGACTCAACCTGAAACCTGCGATACCGAGCACCAGAGCACTATACACTCTGCCATCAGTCCCTGCATAAAGCCTATAGGAAAGATATTTGAATGGAGCTTTGCGTTCTCCATCACACTTTTCAAACTATATGCCAGTAACTTTGAGTCTGTTGGTCTAACATGAACATGCTCAGACCAGGTATGGAAATGCGAATAACGATAACAAAAACAAGTAATATAAAAAACAAATATATATATTCTAAGTCAATTCCTATTTTTTTCCACTCTATTGCAGAAAGTCCTTTATAAATAATTTGCATTCATTTTTTTTAAGTTTATCTGGCGCCATCTATGGGTAGATACATGCAACTTAAATCTAAAAAAAAAAACTAAAATGAATGAATTAAATTTAATGAATGAATTAATATTTGAAAAAACTGTATTCACATCCAGTGTCATGCACTGCAAGTTCAAAAAAAAATTTTATTTGAACTTGTAGTGGATGAACGAAAAGTATTTTATTAAGGATTGAAAATGTAAACAGGATATATATAGAGAGAGTGTGAGCAAGTAGAAGGAATTGAATAATAATTATTGAATGCAAACTCTCACCTCCATTGTATCCGTTGGTGATTTCGTAGGTCTTGAGCTCCCCCAGGTAGAACTGCAGGGGCTCCGATCTCTTGATGAAGGCGACGGGAGGATAGCCCGTGCCGTCGTCCCACCGGAGACGCACCTCCTTGTCGGAAGTGGACACTGAAAGAACAACGATGCATTCCCCATTAGTCGTGAATTTTTCTTCAATACTTTGTACACCTTTGTTTGAAATTAGATAAGTGTCTTCCAAATGCTAAAGCCCCTCTAATTTAATGAAAAAAAAAGTTTTCTTTTTCACCTGTTAAAATAAAGGTGGGGCCTGACTGGCCAAGTGGCTAGCGCTCTGGCGCTCGGTACTACAGGTTTCGGGTTCGAGTCCCGGTGGTGCCATGGATGTTTGTAGTGGTTCGGAATCCATTTAAAGCCGTAGGTCCCTGTCTCATATGACTGTTGAGCGTTGGGCGTAGAGCTGATAAACCTACCCCGTAAAACGAAAAAAAAAAACATCTCTCGTCTCGAAATCTACCAGTAGGTAGACGACCTTGGCCCACACTAGGCTGTTGCGCTAAAGATGATGAGAAAGTAGTTTTTATATAAAACTTTTCAAATTTGTATATTTAATATTCTGGGCCTGCATAGCCGAGTGGCTAGCGCTCTGGCACTCTGTACCACAGGTTTCGGGTTCGAGTCCCGGCGGTGCCATGGATGTTTGTAGTGGTTCGGAATCCACTTTAAACTGTAGGTCCCGGTCTAATAGGATCGTAGAGCGTTGCGGGGGCAGTGTGACTCCGCGTCCGTGGCTTATCTTCAAGTTACACGCACCCTCTGGGTAATGCAAAGTGAGTAACGTCTGTGCAGCGCTTGCTTTAAGGCGACCAAGCTGTCTAAAGTGTTTGCCAGCTGCGTTAGAAAGAAAAAAAATTTAATATTCTATTTTTTAATATTTTAACTCTTTTTTAACAGATGTCTATTAAAACGGTATCTATTTACTTAATATACATATTTTATATATATAGATAGATAGATTTCTAGGACTTTATACTGCTACATTAGAGTGCAGCGCTACATGTTAACAACATTTGCTACAAAGCTTTGAGCCTGCTGTATCAAATTTGTATTATTCTAATTTTATAACAGTTACCGAGTTATTGCATTTGAAGTTAATGAGCCTTTTGTGAAACACCTTGTTTAAGGTATGGTATATGGCATATGTTTAAGGTATGGTATTTTTTTTTTTTTTTTTTTTTTTTGCAATTTAAGTCGGTTATTGTTAAGAAATATGAGATATTTTTGAATTTTAATTTAAAATCCTCATTGATATTTTTTTCTTGAAAATTAAGCAAATTTACATAGGTTTTAAGTTATTTAATGAAACCAGGTGGCTACTAACTAATACTAATAAAGGTATAGCAGAATTGAATAAGAGCTTTCTTTAAAAAAGTTGTTAGGAAGTTGTTTTCCTTATTTATACATCAAATGAAATGTTGTTTAACCCAAGTTTGCTTGCAGAATTTTTTAAAAATGCTAAATTTCTAAAATCTATTAATCATTTATGTATCAGGCACGTTGCTTTTAATTTTGGAATATGGGGAAATAAGGAAATTCCATCAAATAAGTACAAAAATAATTATTTCGTCACAAAAAACATAGTTAAAAATTTTTTCTTTCTTTCTATTGCAGCTGGCAAACACTTAGACAGCTTAGTCTTGGATGCCTTAAGGCAAGCGCTGCACAGACGTTACTCACTTTGCATTACCCAGGGAGCCCGTGTAACTTGAAGATAAGCCACGGACGCGGAGTAACGATGTCCCCGCAACGCTCTACGATCCTATTAGACTGGAACCTACGGTTTATGATTGAATTATTGATTCCGAACCACTACAAACATCCATGGCTCCGCCGGGACTCGAACCTGAAACCTGTGGTACCGAACGCCAGAGCGCTAGTCACTCGGACATTCAGGCCTCCAGCTAAAAATTTATACCAACCAAAATATTTTTCCCGTTGGAAAAATATTTTCGTTGGTTGTTTCTTAAAATATTGAACTGTTTATGCAATAACAGTAATTTCTATTGAGTTGTTAAATAAAAATAGGAATAATAATAAGACGATAGTTACAAAAAAGTAAGCCAACTAAAACAATTAACTTTAAAAACTCTGAAGTATATTATAATGTGAAAATATCTATAACAAACAAGATAAATCAACAAGAAATAGAAAAATAATCAATAAAATATCAAAATACTAAATTTATGACTAATAAGAATTTCATTGTAGCTATTTATTCCCCTTTTAACTTATATTCAGTCACAATAAGATAAAAAAATAAGTATAAATAAGATATAAATGTGAGCTTAAAATGCTGATGTGTTTAGTTTCTCTGTATCATTATACTTAGATTTTAGAACTTATTGGAATTACGTTTTCTGAAACTCAGAACTAATTTTGAAAAAAAAAAAGATGAAATAGACCATTATTATTTTGAAAAACTTTGGAATGTTTTTCTTTCATGTTTGAAATTGATTTATTCATGAACAGTATACCATCTTTCTGTGGTAAAATTGAATTACAGATAAAAAAAAAAGAACCTTCTGCAGTGTGTTTCTTGTTGATATATTAAGCACAACGTAAACAGGAAAATGGAAATATAATAGTTTGTTGATCTAGTTGTAGTTTAACATTTTATGCACGCTCATAGGGATATCGAAATTTCTGTCGAAAATGAAAAGCTAACTGTATTTGCATACAATCTACAAAAACTAAACATTTTCAATCAATTTTTTTGTTTCAATTTTAATAGTCTTCAAAATTTCAATGTAGCTAACTTACTTAGCCTTACATTTCCAAACAATAATATTATTATATGTTACAATTTTCAATAACTGTTGTTTAGGAATGTTAAAGCGAACATCAACTTATATTGGAAATTTATTGCTTTAAGCGCCAATAATAGACTTTTTCAAGTGTTTTTAATTCAATGGATATATGTTTCATATATATTTAACCTGTCTGGTTTTTTTTTGCAACTTAATTTGGTCGGTTAGTTATTTTATTTGTTTTCTACAACAATTTAACTTTGTAATACAGTTATATTCGTAATAGTTAATTCTGTCGCTTAACTCCACTTTTTAATAGTTATTTGTCACAAATATATAAAATTTAATAACATAAAGTATTTCCTTGGAAACGTGTTTCCTTATTTATGCATCTAAATGAAGTTGAAACGCTTTGAAAAGTCTTGTAGTAGCCCATATCTTTTTAAAGTTTTTTATTTTACACGTGAAGAAATCCAGGAAAAAAAAATATCTCAGTCGGCGATATAAAGTGAAGTTAGTCAAACATTTTAAGCGATACTTATGAAATGAAGTTAAATGAAGAATGAGAGCTCAACTTGGAATATTTTTTCTGAGAAAGAGCCTATATTGATGTCAACATGAAATTGCAGAAGTGGATGAAATTCTGTAGATATTTTGTATATACATACAGAAAGAAACTGTTAATATTTCAGAGGAATTAAATGTTTGATTCCGGAAATACACCTACATCTAGCAAACCAATTACCCCATGCGGCTTTTGTTTAATGTTTTATGCGGCTTTTGGCATTTATTTGTAGTTAGAAGGGATCTAGTATTTCTTGCCAAACTACCTCCAATTTCGAGTTTAATCGTGAAATTCTGGGATTTGGTTAGGTTTGTCGCTCTACGGTTATTTTGTACACCCTTTGGGTTAATTACCTACAGTTTAACAGGGACCTACAATTTAACATGGATTCCGAACCCCTCACAAACACCCATGCTATCGCCAGGATTCGATTCTAAAGCCTATGGTACCAACGGCCATCCGGCCGCTGAAATTCTGGGAAGGTATAACTGTCTACTCATTGGAGAACAAAATTGCTCAATTGAAGATAGGTTTGGCAATTTGATTAATTAAAGACAAGCTTTATAATCAAGAAGACATTCAGTAGAAATGATTGTCAGGTGCGGTTAAATACTATCTTTTTGAAATATAAGTCCAGAGTACTGTGAAAGAAATGTAAACACAGTGTGCTTGCTGTTAGAGTATTATGGATGATAATCAAATAAGCCTAATTCTCCAGTGTCATTTCATTACAAATTATTTTCTCGTGCTACTGTGCACTAACTTATTTTAGCGTAAATCCATGTCCTGCGAAAGAAGAGCAACATAATAGGATTTAAATATTATGTGACATTTCATGGATCGAGTGCTATTTCATAATAAATGATTGGCACTTGTACTATCTTATTGAAATATTAACCCGGGTTGATATGATAAAAAGGGCAACACTATGGGATCAAAATTTCGAGGGCCATTTCTTGGATGAAATGTCATCCATAAATATAATTTAGCACTTGACAGTCTAATATTCAAGTTAGTATCAGAACATTTGGATTTCTCCAAACACGTATTCGCTGATCATTAGTACTTGTAACTGTATTTGTCGGCATTCACATGTGGCAAACTCCGTCATTAATTCAGCGTCAAATTCGTCATTAATTCAAACTCCGTTTTCCATGTCGCTTAGCAATGGTCTTTGTGTTCACTGGTGTTCCGGTTGAACGTCAAATGAGGACGCCCTCATATTTGTGAATCCAATGTAGAGTACAGTATAACAGTGCTGTCTCAACCATGGACAACTTTGAAGCCTCTACATCTCTGTTGTTTTAGTGGTGATATGTCAAAGTTCTTTTCGAAAATCACAAACATCCATTTAATTACTTGCAATATCCAGTTGATCAAGTCAAGATTCCAATGAATTATTATCTTATTTTCGTGAAAGTAAGAAATTAAAAAGAAATAGTAATTTAAATTTTAAATAAATCTGGTTACTTACTGAGAACAATGGAGAACACGCAGGTCTGAGTGTCAAAAGGATAATTTTCAAAATACATTAAGCAACCGATCTTGAAGGCATATCTGCAAAATCAGAAATTGAAATATTCGATACTTTATTTTGCATTGAATTAGTTTAGCATCATTTTAAAATAAAAACAGTAAAAAAAAAAAAAAAAAAAAAAAAAAAAAGGAAAGTAGTTATTAAAAATATAGCATATATTACTAGGTTTTCAATTTACAACAATAATTAAATATCAAGAAAAATAATTGATATTTAAAAATATCATCTAATTTTTTATTTTTGTACGACATATGCCACTTTAAATCAGGAAGTATAGCAATGACATTCCTTTAATTTGGTGGTTGGCACCGTAAGTTATTTTCTAACTTTAACAAGTATAGGTAAATTCAGCAAGCAAAGTCAAACTGATAGTTTCCGTGTCCGTACCGGGATACCGAGGGGGAGGGGCATTGCAAATCTATAATCTGTGAAATCCATATGTTAGGATCGAGGAAGAGTGTTATGAATTGTTGATAAACTTTATCACGCTTTATCATTTTGTAACTCCGCCAAATGATTTTGGTTTGGATGCCGAGGAATTCAATATTTATGTTATGAGTCCAGATTGTCCAATTTCTGCCAAATCTTAATGGGTCGATTGGGATGATGAATGAAGTGGTATCTGGGGATGTGAAGCAACAAGGACTATAATCCCCTAATCACTATATATGTAAACAGTTAGTTCTTCCTTATTTTTAATATGTCATTCTCCACAACGCTCTACGATCGTGTTAGACCGGGACCTACGGTTTAAAGTGGATTCCGAACCACTACAAACATCCATGGCACCACCGGGACTCGAACCCGAAACCTGTGGTACCGAGCGCCAGAGCGCTAGCCACTCGACCATTCAGGCCCTGGGTCGATTGGGTGTTTCATAAAAATAATCCTCTGTGTTATGAATAAAGAGATTCCTCGTAACCATAAAAATAACCTTCCGTGGTCCGATAACCTTCAGTCTTTATTTATCGCTTCTTCATGATAACCGAACTCGCGTAAATTCAGTGCTTGGCGACCGGTTCCACCAGCTGGAGAGTTCCTAGAATTTTGATCTCGATCCCTAAACATATATATATCCTAGATCCCTATATATATATACGTATATAAAAGTTGAGAAACTGAAATCCTTTCACGAATTTCAATTTATCATGTGTGAACGTATTTTGCTGGATGAACGAACTTGGGAATATACCAATATTCTATAACCCAAGAAATTTATGTAGCAATTGGTCAGAATACTACAAGAATGGGAGTTCTGCACTTTAGAGTTCCTTTTGTTTATTTGGCGATTTTTCCAATTGCGGATTTCGTCGTTTTACGTAAACAAACAGGATACCGCAGTTTTGGTGATTCCATTTGGAGCGGAAAAGAGACTTAACGTCAGAAAAAGAGATTTAAAGTTTAAGCCCTAAAGTGCAGAATACTCCCAAGAAATGTCAAATTCAATAGCGACAGGAATATACCTAAATTTAATAACTCCAGTACTTTATGAAGAAGCAATTGTTCAATTATTACAAGAATGGGCAAATTATGAAAACTACATTTCGAACTTTAGATTGGAAATCAATATACATCAACTGGCCTTTATTGAAAAATTATGTGCTGTTGAAATGTTGTTTTAACATGAGTGTAAAAATTCAGAAACGTCTGAAAATAGTGTTAAGTAAAGTGTTTTGTAAAAAAAGATTTTTTCAAGGAATTATCTACGTAATTTTTTTTTACATTTATGTTCAGGGAAAAAGATAGGTAAATTGATGTAGATAAGACGTAGACATTGATTTTATTTACTTAATAAAGTAAACTCTTCAAGTGAGAATCTCCTAGTTTTTGAAATAAGTTTTTACATCTATATAATATTATCTGTTTATTTGGTGTTGGCCAGGTTGTAATTTTCCGTATGCTTAATCAGATATGAGAATGTAATGTGGCGGGATAACGAATTTATAACTCTTTAACTACTTGAAACTATTGACTTTAAACAATTGGCTTTAATTTAATTCATTTTTAGCAAGTAACTTTAAATTAAAGAAAATTTATATTTTAATCCACCAGACGTCGCCAGATACCATTAGCATACCAATAACACAAATATTCGCGCAAGGCTGAAAATTGTCTTTGTTTAATTAAAAAAGAACTAATCATAATTTACTCGTAATTTTTTGGCTAGACACAAATTTAAAGTGTACTAACTTCAGAGAAAAAAAAATATTTCGATCACAAAATGTTGTAGTTTATAAGTTACATTGGAATACCATTAATACAAGCATTAAATTATAAATATATTCAGATATTTCTGTTGTGTTTAAATAGATAACTGATGCCGTTTACTTTGATTTAAAATTATCTGCCCCTAGCAGACAGCATTACATACGTTGCAACCACAAAATGCTTTATAAATTACATCCACAATTTTCCATCGTAATTAAAACGAAAATCCTCTTGATGGCATTTTAGGTCTCGCAACATCCTTTCCGTCCTTTTTAAGTACAATGGAAAAACTTATTTGTATATTGATTTACCATATCCTTCCCTGGATTTATCACATAGTATTCCTTCATGGACTTTTTTGTCTATTGATTTACCACATCCTTCCATGGATTTATCACATAGTATTCCTTCATGGACTTTTTTATCTATTGATTTACCACATCCTTCCATGGATTTATCACATAGTATTCCTTCATGGACTTTTTTGTCTATTGATTTACCACATCCTTCCATGGATATATCACATAGTATTCCTTTATGAACTTATTTGCCTATTGATTTACCATATCCTTTACTGGATTTATCACATAGTATTCCTTCATGGACTTTTTTGTCTATTGATTTAGCACATCCTTCCATGGATTTATCACATAGTATTCCTTCATGGACTTTTTTTGTCTATTGATTTAGCACATCCTTCCATGGATTTATCACATAGTATTCCTTCATGGACTTTTTTGTCTATTGATTTAGCACATCCTTCCATGGATTTATCACATAGTATTCCTTCATGGACTTTTTTGTCTATTGATGGATATGATATGGATGTAATAGAATTCAGATATGGACATAATATAATAACAACAAAAAGGAATATAAAAGGAATTAAAAATTCGTCTAGAAATTCTTTTTTTTTTTTTTTTTTTTTTAAATTATACAGCAACTAAATTTAAGTTTTTTTTAACTGTTGCAGAATCATAAACACCTTTTTTAAAAATTATTTTCTCGCTACTAACTATTCAACAATGTCTTTCTTTGCACTTAAGTATGTATATTTAACATTATTATTAGCATTTTACTATTTCTATGCCAAATTCAATATTTTACAACATTTTTTTTAAAAACGTTCTTAAGTCGTTTATTGTAAATAATCAATCTAATAGATTACCGATATATTCCTTTTGTAGAAGAAAATTTCCGAGGAAATAGCTTTAAAAAGCAAGCTGTCACGATCCATTAAATATTGATAAATATATTTACAATATAAAGGAAACCTTGAATTCTTTGCACAGCCTGGATCAAGTTATCCTATGGTGATGCTTGAAAAATATTCGAGTTGACTTAAAAGGGTATGAAAGCGATTTAACAAAGTAGCACTATAGGGTTGTATTGTTACAAAGTCTTTGAAATATCAACTAGTGACATTTTTTGTGAAGAAAATGAAAGATAGCCTCTTGAATAGTTTACTCTTTTTTATTTATTTTTTCCTCGTCGACTATATATTATAGATGGATAAAATGGTTAAAAAGTTTACCAAAAAATGTGAGCTTACATGAGAATGTTTTTAATTTTGTTGCCATGGTTACTCAAAAGAAATGCCACATAATAATAATGATAACTAATTCAAGGAAACCGTACGTAAATTGACCTGATAAAGTTTTTGTTCTTAAATGAGATGGATGAAAGCAGTTTTCCATTAAAAAATTAAAGTGAAGTAATTTTTAATTAGTATTGCATGCGTAATAAATTTTTGTAATATGCTTATTATAAAAGGACACCTAATTTAATAAAAATCGAGTTATTCAAGTTCGTTTCATGAGCATTAGACAGAATTATTCCAGATATCTGAAGTAATGGAGTCTGATGACCAAGTGACTAGCGCTCTGTGAGACAGATTTCGGGTTCGAACCTCGGCGGTGCCATGGATATTTCTAGTGGTTTGGAATCTACTTTAAACAGTAGGTCCCGGTCTAAAATGACTGTTGGGAGTAGGGATGACAACCCTACCCCGTAAGGAGATAACGTCTCCTGTCTCAAAATCTGCCAGTAGGCCTCGGCCCACTGTGGAGTTGATACCGGCCCACGATGATGATGATAATCTGAACTAATTTTAGCGCTATTTGTGAGATAGATGATATACTGATGCAATGCTTTTAGATATT
This sequence comes from Caerostris darwini, assembly GCA_021605075.1. NCBI lineage: Eukaryota > Metazoa > Arthropoda > Arachnida > Araneae > Araneidae > Caerostris > Caerostris darwini. Next base: position 34,815 of record BPLQ01004962.1, on the reverse strand, counting down.
TTTTTTATTTTAAAATATTTTTATATAAAATTGTTTTAGAATTTATAAAAGAGACATTTTACCGTGTCAAAAAAACTAAATATATTCTACTATGGGTTAAGAAAGTAAGCTCATAACATTGGTGTTTTGTTTCTTCAACTATTAAATTGTGAAAATTACTAATTATGTTACGTTCATTTAGAGAACTTCTTCATTGGCACAACAGCCCCATGCAATGTTTTAGATATTTAAAACTATTTAGATATGTTTTAGATATTTAAAACTATTTAGATATGTTTTAGATATTAAAGGCCAAGGCCGTTTGAATACTGAAAGATTTCGAGAAAGAAGATGTTTCTTTTTTACAGGGTGCGATTGTCAGCCCTACTCTCTATAGTCATATTAAACCGGGACCTACTTTTTAAAGTGGATTCCGAACAATTACAAGCATCCATGACACCGCCGACACTCGAGCCCAAACTCTGTGGCACCGAGTGTCAGAGCGTAAATCTCCTCGGCCATCAGGCCTCTCATTAGGAGATCATGACCTGATAGTTTTGTTGTTGGTAAAGGGGGGACCTCGGGGATATCCTGATTCTTTGATATATATAGTCCCCCGAGTGGTGATGACAGGGAGGGGCAATACTTTCTGGGAGGATTGTTTATAATATTTTTTTTCTTTCTAATGCAGCTGGCAAACACAGACAGCTTGGTCTTTGGATGCCTTAAGGCAAGTGCTGCACAGACGTACTCACTTTGTATGACCCAGGGGGCGCGTGTAACTTGAAGATAAGCCACGGACGCGGAGTAACAATGCCCCCGCAACGCTCTACGATCCTATTAGACAGGGACCTACAGTTTAAAGTGGATTCCGAACCACTACAAACAACCATGGCACCGCCGAGACTCGAACTTGAAACCTGTGGTACCGAGCGCCAGAGCGCTAGCCACTCGGCCATTCAGGCCCTTGTTTATAATATCTACCCCATAATTGTAGATCGTATGGGATTTAAACATAGAGCACTCAAAACAGACTCTGTTAAATTCGACCCTTGGCGTTTAAGCATACTGTAACAATCTTCATCGAATCCCTTCAAAATATTTATTCCAACAGACGACGCCAGTATATTGGAATTTGAACCCTTCTGCATGTTAGCTATGCTCATAACAACTGGGATATGAGTTCTGCATAAACCTTTATTGAGAATAGTTAAAGGGTATTCTAGTTATTATTGTATTATAACAGAATATCGTCATTATAAAAATACGAAGTATTTTATGCCCGTTTAAATTCATGCATATCTATAAGAGTTCAAATCTATCAATCTATATATATTTAAAAAGGTATGAATAAAAAGTTACGTGTTTTATATTGTATATACACTGAAGTGACAAAAGTCATGGGATAGCAATATGCAAATTTTCAGATGGCAGTAGCATCGCGTAGAACAGGTATAAATGCGCAGTGCTTTCATTTCTGTTCAAGTTATTCATGTGAAGAGGTTTTGACGTGATGATGACCGCACGACGGGAATTAACAGACTTTGAACGCGGAATGTTAGTTGGAGCTAGACGCATGGGTCATGCCATTTCGGAAATCGTTAGGGAATTCAACATTCCCCGATCCACTGTGTCAAGAGTGTGCCGAGAGTATAAAATTTCAGGCATAACGTCCCACCATGGACAGCGCAGTGGTCGACCGCCTGCACTTAACGACCGAGACCGGCGACGTCTGCAAAGAGTCGTAAATTCTAACAGACAAGCAACACTGCGTCAAATAACCGCAGAAATCAATGTGGGACGTACAAGGGACTTGTCTGTTAGAACTGTGCGGAGAAATTTGGCTTTCTTGGGCTATTCCAGCAGAAGACCGACTCGAGTGCCTTTACTGACAGAACGACATCGCTTGCAGCGACTCTCGTGGGCACGTGAGCATATCGGTTGGTCTCTAGATGAATGGAAAACCGTGGCCTGGTCCGATGAGTCATGATTTCAGTTGATAAGAGCTGATAGTAGGTTTCGAGTGTGGCGCAGACCCCACGAAGCCATGGACCCAAACTGTCAGCAAGGCACTGTTCAAGCTGGTGGTGGCTCCGTAATGGTGTGGGCTGTTTTTTCATGGCATGGATTTGGTCCTCTGGTACGACTGGACCGAACATTGACTGGAAATGCTTATGTTCAGCTACTTGGAGATCACTTGCAGCCATTCGTGTACCCAAACAACGATGGGATTTTTATGGATGACAATGCGCCATGTCACCGGACCACAACTGTTCGCGATTGGTTTGAAGAACATTCTGAACAATTCCAACGAATGATCTGGCCACCTAGATCTCCCGACATGAATCCCATCGAGCATTTATGGGACATCATCGAGAGGTCTGTTCGTGCCCAAAATCCTGCACCATCAACGCTTTCCCAATTATGGACGTCTATCGAGACAGCATGGCTCAATATTCCTGCAGAAGACTTCCAACGACTTGTTGAGTCCATGCCACGTCGAGTTGCTGCACTTCGCCGGGCGAAAGGAGGCCCGACATGATATTAAGAGGTATCCCATGACTTTTGTCACTTCAGTGTATATATATATATAGTAGATAAGTTTCTGTTTATTAAATAAAGCAAGGCGTTTCTAGAGTATAGCAGTTTTGTAATACGTTAATATTTAAATACAAAACAATTTGTGCTACACGTTTTCATTAACGACTAGAATAATTATTATAACAATCATGTCCGGTGCCAACATACAAACTAAAATAAACAGACTAGTTGATTTATAGTTCAAGATATTAATTTAGTAAGGAATTCCTACATACTAGTATATATATATTCATATACTCTTTTCTTTTTTTGATGAGGGAGTATCAAACTTATCTCCAAACCATCCAACAAACACCCCTCCAATAGTATTATGCTGCTTTTACACAACATTAACAGCATTCTCTAAATTTTTTTTTTGTGCAAAATGGTCATGTTTCTAACTCGTTCCATCTCAATTCTCCTTTGATTTTTGTGTATTTTTTTTACTTACAAAACGATTTTACGATACTCTTTTGCATGTCCTTAAATTGACAAAGTATTTAGTCTGCTTTTATTAGGTTTACAACGAAGTTGTTTTAATTTTCTTATATAACTATTAGAATCTTTGAATTTTAACTGCATATATTACCTGCTTATGTCGAATAATTGATTCTAAAATTAGATTCATGTAATAATGTATAAGGTTATCTACGGGCATGAAAATTAAATATTTTAATTTGTGCATTTATTTTCAACATTGGCATTACTTATGCTGAGTTGGCATGGCAACTAAATAAATTGTATTTTGTTTGTGCGATAAACGATCTTTCGAATTACATTTTCAATAATTTGAATCATGTAAAAACGTATTCTTCACAAATATACAAATGAAACATGCAATTTTTCATTACTATATTGGAAACCAAAAGCGTAAGATTAACATGGAAATTTAATTACAATTTATCGTTATGGATAATGTCACATTGAAATAGTTTTTAACCTTCATTCCAAAAATCCTCTAGATATTGATTTTTTTTCTATGAAACTTTGCATACAAGCCGTAAGTAGAATTTATTTGAAAGGAATGAAGTTTTAATAATGGAAACATTGTGATACAATTCACCTCTTTTAGGTAAAACATCTGTGGCGTTCCCATGTCAGTCTTTCATCATCTATGTATGCAGTTAACTATTCATGTTTGAGAAGCTTTTAATTCGCCTAGTTTCGAAAACGTGTAAATTGCTGATCATTGAAATTAGTTTTCGAAAACTTTAGTTAGAAATAATTATGGGTTTCCAGGATGAAAGGCAACTTGACATTTGACATTATACGATTATTGAGTTGCGATAAACGCTCTAATAATTTATTTGTTAGTTTCTTAAGGGCACTTTTTAGCATTTAGTTTATGAACTATCTAAGATGTTTAGATCGTTTTAATGGTAGCTTGTTAATATCAACCTCGTGAAGTATCATTCACTATGCATTGATAATGATATAATCGATTTAATATATCGATGATAAAATGTATACACAATAGTTATATTCAAAATGTTCAGAAAGTTTGCTTAATAAGTAAACCACGATGGAGAAAAATGACCTATGAATCGGAAAGATACGTGGTTTGCAATTTAATAAAGACGACGACTTTGTATGCATCTTCGATAAGATACATACAAAGACATCCATATCATTTATATAAAGAGGCCTGATAGCCCAGTGACTGGCGCTCGGGGCCACGGGTTTCGGGTTCGAGTCCCGACGGGGCCCTGGATGTTTGTATTAGTTCAGAATCCACTTTAAACCGAAAGTCCCAGTCTCATTTGACTGTGGGGGGGGTAGTGTTACTCGCGTCCGTAGTTTATCTTCAAGCTATATATGCTCCCTGGGTAGTGCTAAATGAGTAACAACGTTTGTCGGTGCACCCCACGGGACATGCCTTCTTCAAGACTAGTTTGTATTTGGCTGCTAGCAGTGGCATGGTCAATACGACCCAGTCCTCGATGCAATAAAAAATATTTATATAAAACAATTTTTAGTGACAACATTATTATAAGGATAACTTCCAACTAAAGCCTTTGTTGATAGGATAAAACATAAAAACTACTATAAGATCTCAGAGGCCCATTTTTCATTGTGATTACAAAAAAAAACGCATCTTAGAAAGGTAAGAATTTGAATATTATCCCAATAATGTATTGATCGATAGCATACGATCGTCTGCTGACCAGTGAAAATACGTACGACACACGTATGGTAACCCCGAGTTGACCAGAACTATCCTCTTATGATTTCTGACTACGGGGTTCTTGAATTCACGCATTAACTAGACATGGCATATAAAGAGAAGGAAGTTGGCATCGTCCTCTTCCAGCTCAATGCAATAATTGTTTGACCCATGGATTTGTAGGTCTCCTCATTGTAAAGATCATAAATTTTATTATTATTATCAATGGCATCATATGAAGTATTGTCCATCATAAATTGATTTGATATATTATTGATGAAATGTAAATATATAATTATGTTGAGGATGGGCCATGAGCTGGCCGACACGGGGCCCAGTGGAAACGTGTGTAGCTACCATGCTGTGGAGAGCTGAGATTCGAATGTGCTGGCTGTGTACGTTGCTGTCATTGCATTCAATAGTGAAGAGACTAGATAACGATTGTGACAATATTTTTTCGGCTGACAAATGAAAGTTGTTTGGGTTTATTCCCATGTGACATGCAATTTTCTCTAAAATATAATCTCGGGATGCACTGTCCTTCCCTCATCACTGGTCGATGGTCTATATGTTTTTATGTTCCACCTTATAAGGGGTAGGGATACATAGCCCTAGGTTCGGGGATGAGGTTTGAGGAAAAGAGGATGGAGTAAGAATAAAAGAAAAAGAAAAGATGGATTGGTTAGCCTATGCCCTATTGAGCATGTCTGGAATGCTCTTGGGAGGGCAGAACGGAGATTACAACATTGAAAACAAAAATGTGCTAATAGATAAAACTGCTCTTTCTTACAGTTATACAACTGTAACAGCGTGAATACATAATAAAATCAGAATAGATATCAGGAAACCTGCAACTCGCCTTTCAACCCCAAAAACTGGAGACAGATTTTCAGGAGAAAAATACTGACTTCCCTAAGGTCTCATAAACTGCCTAATTTCTACTATGTATTCACGCTGTCAGAGTTGTATAACTGCAAGGAAGAGACATTTTATCTATTAACACATTTTGTATTCAATATCGTAAACTCTGTTTCAGATTTAAAGCCCTAAGGAAATTTATACACGATTAGGCATGTGCAAGTCTGTCATGCGTTTATTTTCGTATCATATCTACCTAAGTTCATAACCTATTTCCTTAAAACAATCCGGTAGTTCTGAGGATATCTTCCCAAAATGAAAAGTTCCTTAATTTTGATATCGGTCAAGTTCACAGCCACTTCATACACACAACAAGTAATCACCGCAGCGGTGTATAGAGAAAGTTGAAGTCAAGCTACTTGAAGCAGTGACATACAACTATTATTCCAGATGCAATTACCGGAGATAGAAGATCACTCATTGCGTACAATTTTAAAAGTTTTCTAATAAATTGATGAACAAATTGCGAAAAAATTATTTCACCTTTAGCGGCATGCAATATGTGAATTATTTTCAAACATGGCATTAACAAGACTTTACACTTTTCGTATATTTTTGAATTGCTATCTTGCTGTTAAAATCTCTTTATATCAGCTCATACATGGAGACGAACTTCAAAAAAATAGACCATGGTAAGTCTCCAGATTCTAACATGGTAAAATAATGAAGATCTTGGAATATTTAAGGATTAATCAAATTATTATTATAATTGATGTATGTACTTAAACAATTATTATACTACCATATGTTCATCGCGTTTTTTATGTAATTAGATTAGCTTAGTTGTTTAGTTAGAATGGTAAAACTCACAACCTTTGAGCAGATCGCAGTCTTTTATCTGTGCCGATGGAAAAATAAGAATTCACTCTTCCGAAAGTCTGAGTGACCTTGGAATGCTCGAAGATCACATCTGGGATCCACAGGTAGTCGATGCATCGGTTGTTGACGAGAGAGGAATTGACGTTGATTCGTTCATCTATCCAATCAGTGCGAAGATAGCCGTGAAGTCTGAAATCCTAAAAATATAACACGATCAGTATAGAGACGACTCGAATCATTTTAATGATTTGAATTAATTCTTCAGGCGAGATTCACTTCAAAGTCTATTCATACAAAGTCTTACACAATGGAAAGTCTCTTTAACATAAAATACGATAGATGATTGCTAGACTTATGTAAGTGCGATAATGGACAAAATAATACGATTAAGAGGATGTAAAGCCACTATTCTTCATCTCGAGCAGTCCCTTTATCCTAAAGATAGATGTCCCGCTCTCCTTCTCAGAATGATATTTTTAAATTAATAAAATGAAATTGTGAAATAAATCATTCATAATTAAAGAACATTTTATGTAAAGCGTAATATAAAAAAAACGTGCGTGCTTTTAATATATATAATATTATGCGTGCTACAATAATATAATAATGTAATGCTCACTACTTACCATATTTGCCTCGTTAATCTCATCTATTTCATAAACAATTATTGAATAAGTAACGTTTACGTTTTTCCCTAAAAATAAAAGTAATGTTAATCGTTAATTGAGGTTATCAATTAGCACATTATGTTTGATCAATATCTTTTTATATGACATTTTTAACTAAGTAAAATCACAGCTAACATTTGCAAGCAAGATAAACTTAAGAGCATTAAATTACTTGCTCCAGGGCTTAAACTCAAAATTCAATTTTTTTATGGAACATTTAACATAATTTTTTTTTCTAAAAATAAGAATATAAATTGACAATTATTCATATTTAATATTATTAATCTTTGTAACTTCGTAATCTTAACATATCACAAATTGTTTTTATAATAAGAAATAAAATTCTCGGAAGATATTGTTCAAGCTCTCAATTTGCTTATAAAATAGGTATAAAAATAACAGCACCATATTATTCTGTACCAAAGTACTATTATAGAACATTTAAGTCAAGAAAAAGAAAATTGTACACTTTAAATACAAAGATGTTATAATTGCCATACATTAAAACTTTTTTTTCCTGAACAATAGACTAACTTCTATGAGATCTTCTTTTATTGTGGATCTGAAATATCTTTTTAATAAGCCTCAGTGCTGAGGAAACTTTCTCAACATTTACTTGGCATATTGCTAAAACTGTTACTTCTTTGCTACTAGCTAACTGAAAAAGATACAACTGAATCATTTCCTTAACATTCAACCTTAACATTTTTTTTCTAATGCAGCTGGCAAACACGTAGACAGCTGTCTTGAATGCCTTAAGGCAGACGTTACTCACTTTGCATTACCCAGGGAGGGGGGCGTGTAACTTGAAGATAAGCCACGGACAGGAGTAACAACGCTCTACGGTCCTATTAGACCGGGACCTACGGTTTAAAGTGGATTCCGAACACCTACAAACATCCAGGGCACCGCCGGGACTCGAACCCGAAACCTGCGGTACCGAGCACCAGAGAGCTAGCCACTCGACCACTCAGGTCCTCAACCTTAACATTAATTCCTAGAATTTTTGGAAGAATAAAAAAATTTTTATACAAAAGTCGGATTTTTTATCGACTCCAGACTCCGATTCTCCACCTGTGAATGTAACATAACCTGATTTAATTTTACATGCAATTTCAAAAATAGTTAATTAAAAACAATATTTGTAAAAAGATATTTCATAAATGAATTTATTTTGAATGTTTCATTTTTTCCCAATAAAGCACGGAAGAAACAGACGAACTTATAAAACGAAAAAAAATAAGTACTTTGAGAATATTTTTCTTGAATGAAAAATTAAATTGAAACAAATGATCTTTTCCTTAAACTAATTTTCAACCAAACATAATAAAAACATTAACTAAAATATGTAACATTATACAAATATACTTTAATAAAGGATAACAAAGGCAATTTGAAATATTTTTTTAACGTTCTTATTTTAATTTTGAACGAAAATAAAGGAATTTTACGTCATTTGTGTAACCTACAGTATGTCACAATGTCTGAGTATTTTCGTGATATTGCGTTTAAATCGAAACTTCGTTCATGCAGAACTATGCAAATATTTACTTTGCATTATTAAGGCAATTTATAGTTTGGAAAATAGTCTCAAATATATGCAATTTGAATCACTTTTTCTAAAAATAAAAATTGATTTTTCTGTTTTATATACATCTTATACATAATTTTGAAAATATGTTTGTTTGTCCTTTATACAAATTCACATTTTTAACTTGGAGCTTTCAAATTTGGGGCGTATATATCTTTACGTAGGCTATTTAAAAACTTGGAGACTTCTCATAATTTCTGCTCCTATTTCCCTTTTTATTAATTAAATAAAGCATTATTTTAAAAGTCACTAGATAGCGCATATTAAACTATAAAAAAGTAATACATTTAAATGTTTAAAGTACCCGCCTCGTGGCTCGATGGCAACGTGCACCGCTTGTGAACATTAGAGCCGAGGTTCAACACGCCGGCGGCATTATTGTAGACACTGTTTCAAAAAACGAGGAGACTCGATGGAGTTTGTGACGTTCAGCAACTTGCCTCGTTAGTCAGACTAACTGGTGGGAGTTTTCCGGTTTTTCCCATATGATACGCAAATACGGGGTAGCTCCCCCTAAAAGTTAAATCGGAAAGCATTGTCCTCCATCCTCAGCGCCTCGGAGTTGGGTATGACTTCTACCTACGAATGCTCCATCACAGCAGAAGCTGCCCGTTTCCCTCCATCCATAAGTAGATTACTCATGGGGTGTCTGTCCCGCGTTGCAGGACACTGATAATTAGTCACAGCAACAACAACAGGTTTTAAAGAAAAAAAGATAGCAGAAAATGTACAGCATTAGTTTTTAATTTATTTTCTGAACTGACACTGTTATATTTTTAAAAATATAAATGTTAACTGATTAACTAGAAAAAAAATTATTGGAATTATTGCTTCATATATTGCGAGGTATTTCAAATATTAAATCTTTAATTTATCAGGAATATTTTTTCTAAATACAATTTACCAAAATTAAAAATGTTATATTGTATGTAATTGGGAAAAAACAGGGACATACTACGTGATAGTTTGAGATGAAACGCCCAACTTTAAGAATATTCAGCAAATATATGAGCTTTATTTTAATATGAACACTTGGTTTGGATGGAGAAATGCACAAATAAAGGTTTGATTGAATTCTTTTTTTCCTTATCCCACTTGTTAGAATACAACATCAAGACCCAAGTCCATGAACCCGTATGTTCACATAGAAGGAAGTGGCGGGCAGCTTCTGTTGTGATGGAGCACCCGCAGTTTGACTTACCTCCGTGTCGCTGAAGAAGAAAGGAAGTGACTTCCAGGAAGACTTTGAGAGGGAGTTACCCCGCATGTGCGTATCGTATGGGAGAAAACTTGGAAAATTCCTACCAGGTAGTTCGGCTCAAGGGATAAGATGCTGAACATCACAAACACCATCGAGTCTCCTCGTTTTTTGAAACAGTGTCTACAACAAAGCCGCCAGTGGATTGATCCTCCGCCCTAATGCTCACCATTATTTTTTTTTTATATTTGTAAATTAATAAATTTGTTTCATTTAATTTTTAAATTAAAATATTTATAGTGTTGTAGTACAAGATATTTATAATGCTTGTACATAAATTTTTAAGCATATTAATTTTGTTTTAAATTTCCTAATTTTCAAAAGTTAATATATATTTTATTTTACGGTGCTTTGTAAAAATTTTAATATTGCATATAGGGGAAGGTTTCTTGCAATATATTAATTGCACTTTATACTTAAAATAAATGTAATTTCGTACTTTAAGATCTTTTCAACCATCTGAATAAGTGAAAAAACTAAATATAGGGTGGTTATAATAAAAGTGACCCCCTCTAGAACCCGTTCTATATATCGGATTTTGATGTAACTTGGTATATACGCTATATGGACCATGGCGAAAAGATTTTTTGCAATAAAAAATAGTTCAAATTTTGACCATCAGATGGCAGTTTTCAAAAATTCCTTATGCAAATATAAAGAGACTTATAATAACCCTTATGTATAAAGAGACTTGCAGTCAGAGCCCGAAAATCATTCTGCGTGCCTTTAACATCGCTAATCATGTTTTACAGAAGAAAGATCGAGCTTTACTGGTAAAACTGTATTATCAGAAAGCCAGCAATAGCTGCGTGAATATCGTCGTTTAAAGGGATTGCGAAAAGGGCCCATGTCGAAAAATGGTTTGAAGAAGATGGCTATGAAATTTGAAGAGACTGGAGACTTGGGTGTGCTGCCAGGAAGAGGGCGGAAACGAGTTGCAAATCAAACTATGGAAGTCGCTAGTGCTGTGGTTGAAAGAGCCTCCACTTCCAGCTATTCTTCACCAAGTGCTTGATCGGTGTTCCTGTGATTTCGGATTGTGGAGATTCTTTAAAGGACAAGCTGTAATGGTGTTTCCACGCGTAATTGATGTCAATGGAGCACACGTTGAACTCATTCTGTGTTTGAATTAATTTTAATGGTTCTGACAGATTTTTTTGTCCTTCTTTAGTCCCCACAATTCATCCTGGTGGTCAAAATTTGAACTTTTTTTTTACTGCAGATATGCACCCTATGGTCCATATACCGTATATACCAAGTTTCATCAAACTCCAATAGGCAGAATAGGGTCACTTTAATTATGTAATACACAAATTCAGCAATTTTTTCCCAATATTTTATATTTTAATGTGCAAGGAAATAAAATTAAATGTATTGAAATTTGTTGACAGAAAGTCATAGCACCTTCAAACCTATAATATATTTCATAAGTAATAAAATAGATAAAAATGAAACATTAAAATAAATACCTTTTAATTTTGGTGGTATGTATTTTCTATAATTGGCAGGTAACAAATCCAAGCAATCCTGATTTTCATGCGTTGACCTAAAATTAAAATTTATATTAAAATTCTGTAGTTACTTGTATATTTCATAGTTTCAATTTACAAATTTATTTGCTGTTTTATTTTGATATAATTTATATAAAAGACCAATTTAAAAATCACGCTTGAGTTAAATTATACTTTTATATGTCGTTCCTTAACTGAAATTTATTTCTTTATTGATATATTTCGCAATATTTTAACATTAAAATATCAAGCAGATTTGGTGATAATTCAATAATCAGTAAAAATAATCCTGTAAGTAATAAAAAATAAAATTTCTTCTAAAATAATAGCTTTTTAAACAACCTATTAAAAAATTCTTTAACGTTTTATTGAACATTTCATATTTTTTTGGCAACATCTAATTCGGGCTGTTGCCTATCATGCAATACATTTAAAAATTTTATTTATTAAGAGACTGTTTGATTTTTAAGCGAAATTTTTTTTAAAGTTTACATTTGTAACTAAATTGTTCAATTGTTCCAAATTGTTTGCAGTTGTTTGTTTGTTCTAAATTATAAATTCTAAATTTGTCTAAATATTTTTCTCATCGTTTGAATAAATATGAAAATTAGAAAAAAAAATGACTCAAATAGTATTAAATATTACTACAGTTATATAAGAACACAATTAGTTATATAAGAATACATACCATTAAATGCTGCATAATATTGGCAATAAAGGAATTGCAAGATTAAGCAACGTATTCGTATAAAAACTACTTGTTTTTTTAACAATCATTAACTAATAAAGGGCCTGATGGCCGGGTGACTAGCGCTGTAGCTCTTCGGGTTCGAGTCCCGGCGATGCCCTGGATGTTTGTGGTTTGGAATCCACTTAGCCGTAGGTCCCGGTCTGATACGACTGTTGGACGTGGAGCCGACAACCTTACCCCGTTAAAAGAAAACATCTGTCTCGAAATCTGCCAGTGGGCAGACGGCCTTGGTCCATCTTGAGGCTGTAGCGTCAATGATGTTGATGATTAATTAATAAATATTTAACGATGCTTTTGAATAAATACACATGGATGAAAAAAAGGATATCAATGATAGGATGAAAAAAAACAGAGTACAGACAAACAAATTATGACAAAGATTCCTAAAAAGCTGATCTCTGTTCGATATTTACTGAAATTCCCCTCTAACACGTCATTCTACAAGAAGCTTATAAAATTTTTGAAATTACAAAAATATATTTTCTAATGCAGACACTTAGACAGCTGTCTTAAGGCAAGCGCTGCACAGACGTTACTCACGTAGCATTACCCAAGGGGCGCATGTAACTTAAAGATAAGCCACGGACGCTGAGTAACAACACTCTACGATCCTATTAGACCGGGACCTACGGTCTAAAGTAGATTCCGAACCCCTACAAGCATTCATGGCATCGCCGGGACTCGAACCCGATACCTGTGGTACCGAGCGCCAGACACTCGGCCATTCAGGCCCATAAAGAATAGTTTAGAAAGTGAAAAAAGCTAACAGCAGAATAATGGTAGTAAGAACATAAATAAATAATGAACAAAACTAATTGCAGTGTTGAAACTTGAAAATTAATCAAATTTCTTCAAATAGAATCTCCCAATTTTTTTTATTTCAGAGTTAAATCATCGGCATTCAGGTCCCCAATTACAGAAAGATATAGTCAAATCTTTCATGAGAAAGCATCAACTTTTTCAATATTTTCCATTCCAGTATATATGTAGCATTAGATCTACTTACCGAGTTTAAAAAATTTAAATTAATTTTGTTCATGAAGATTTACAGACTTAAGAAATGGAAAGATGGAGCTTATTTTTTGAAAGGAGGACGAGAAGATTATTTTTAACTGTAGATATTGGTGACAACATAAAATAATTCAAGATATTCAATATGGCCAAAATCGACCAAAATTTTTGGCAGCCAAAAAACCATGAAATTTTAAAACATTTTACCCCTGAAATATTTCAAAAACAGTCGAGGTTATCATTCCTTTCACTGTCACTTTTTTTAAAAAAAAGAAATAAAATATTTGTTTAGATTTTTCCTGGAAATGTTTTTGTAGAATAGTAATTTAAGTGTCATACAGCTTCTTGGAAAATTACTCAACTCTTTAGAAACAAGTAATATATAAAAAAAATGTTTTAAAGTCAATTCCTACTTTTTTTCACTCTATTGCAGAAAGCCCTTTATAAATAATTTTTATTCATTTTTTTAAGTTTATCTGGCGCCATCTATGGGTAGATATATGCAACTTAATTCTAAAAAAAAATTAAATTAATTAAATTTAACTAATGAGTTAATATTCGAAAAAACTGTATTAACATCCAGTGTCATCCACTGCAAGTTCAAAAAAAATGTATTTGAACTTGATGAATAAACAGTATTTTATGAACGATTGAAAATTTGAACAAGATATATATAAGGAGATTGTGAGCTAATAAAAGGAATTGAAATATATAAATCCTTCTCCAGTGTGAATAATGTACATTAATCTTTAAAATGTGACATCTTTCCAGAAATAAAGAATAATTATTTACTATATCAATACAGGAAGCAATTTGGGGCCAAATAGCTTTATGTAGGTGGTAGACTCCTTGCACAATACAATACAATACTTGTACAATAGCAAACAGTTCATTCCCTACCGTATTTTTGCAATCGATTAGAATGAAAACTATGTATACAACGCCTTTACGCAATTGTATTTAAAAAACAAGTAATATAAAAGAAAAAAAATCTAAGTCAATTCATACTTTTTTTCGCTATATTGCAAAAAGTCCTTTATAAATAATTTTCATTCAATTTTTAAAGTTTATCTGGCGCCATCTATTGGTAGATATATGCAATTTAAATCTAAAATAAAACTAAAATGAATTAATTAAATTTAATTAGTGAATTAATATTTGAAAAAATTGTATTAACATCCAGTGCCATCCACTACAAGTTCAAAATAAACGTATTTGAACTTGAGTGGATGAATAAAAAGTATTTTATGAACGATTGAAAATGTGAACAAGATATATATATAGGGAGAGTGTCAGCTAATAGAAGAAATTGAATAAACAAACAAAAACAGTGGTAAAAAAAGTAGTTTTTTTACTGTTAAGTATTTTTTCTGGCCGTTATTTTTCATTTATTACTTCTCATTTATTATTTTCTCTGGTCTTTATTTCATGCCGCATTTCATTTATATGGTCGTTATGAATAATTCCTTCCTTTCATGTTGGCGCCAGTATATACAACTAAAAAAATCTTCTGCTCTACCTTTTGAGAGGTACAATGCATTTACTGACTGAAACTATTAAATATTTTTATATTCTTTTCTTTTTTCAATTCCTTCTATTAGCTCACACTCTCCCTATATATATATCTTGTTCAAATTTTCAATCGTTCATAAAATGCTTGTTATTCCTACACTCAAGTTCAAATGCATTTTTTAACTTGTAGTGGATGATACTTGATGTTAATACAGTTTTTTCAAATATTAATTCATTCATTAAATTTAATTAATTAATTATTTTTTTTAGATTTAAGTTGCATATATCTACCAATAGATGGCGATAGATAAACTAAAAAAATTGAATGAAAATTATTTATAAAGGACTTTCTGCAATAGAGTGAAAAAAAAGTAGGAATTGACTTAAATTTTTTTTTTTATATTATTTATTTACGATACAGTTACCTGGACTACACAAATCTGAATACACATTTTTAATGAAACTGTTTAAAAGGAATGTCTGTTAAGTATTTATTTGTGAAACCTGTAACTCTGTACCATGTTTACCAGAGATAAAAATATAACAATTAAAGATAATTTAATCTAGAACCAAAAAAATATTGGATTGTATTACAGAATTTAATGATAATTAATAATGATGTAAATTTGGTTTGGTTTGTCACTTTACGGTCATCTTGTGCACACGAGGGCTAAATAGACCGGGACCTACAGTTTAAGTAATAATGATCTAGAAGAAATATTTTTGGACCATTATTATGAAGTACTTTTGATTTATCTTTATTTCTTTAATACATATTTTTCCCTTACATGAAAACTACCTATGATAAATGATTTTAATTATGATAAGGGATTTTATAACGTTCTGATTTAGGATACAGAGGGTCACTTTAAATTAACCTACTACTTTTAACTGAATAAATCTTGAATCGTTACAGATGGTACTATACTATTGTGCCCAAAAAGTAAAATCAATTTTCAATTTAAATTTCCCGGGCATATGAAATTTCAATTTTTTTTCTTTCTCAGGTTGTTGGCACTATCCTTGACATCTGTGTGAAATTTGACGTCAAAATATTCATTAGTGTTTGCGTTACGCTTGGCTTTGTGAGACTCTAAAAGTTATTTCGGTGATTTTTGAAATGTCTGAATTAATTGAGCAAAGGACTTACATTAAATTTTGTTTGCGAAATGCACATTCGAATGCGGAAACGTACAGAATGTTGCAGAAGGCATTCGGTGAAAAAACTATATCGGAAAGAAATGTTTACAAGTGGTATAAACAGTTCATAGAAGGCAGAGAACGGGTTGAAGATGAAGAACTCTCTGGTCGACCATTAACCTCAACCGAGGAAGCTCCCGTCCAAAAAATTAAAGATTTGGTGCTTACAAACCGTCTATTTACAATTAGAGACCTTGCTGATGATGTTGAAATTTCAAAACAATCGGTCAATTCCATTTTTAAAGATGTTTTGGGCCATAAACGCGTCAAATCTCGATTGGTACGAAAACACTGAATTTTTTGGAAAAACATCGTCGCATTGATGTGTGTAAAACAATGCTTTCTGACTATCAGGTTAAGTTGAAATGCATCATAACTGGAGATGAGACTTGGATTTATGCTTACGACCCGGAAATAACCGATCAAACGATAGAATATCGTAACAAAGGTGAAGCAAGACCAAAAAGAGCACGCCAATGTCGCTCAAAAATCAAGGTCATGTTGACTATTTTCTTCGATTACC
Organism: Caerostris darwini; assembly: GCA_021605075.1. Classification (NCBI taxonomy): domain Eukaryota; kingdom Metazoa; phylum Arthropoda; class Arachnida; order Araneae; family Araneidae; genus Caerostris; species Caerostris darwini. The sequence continues at coordinate 18,330 of BPLQ01004962.1, read as the reverse complement.
GTGGTGTGGTGCATTATGAATTCCTGCCGCCGGATCAAACTGTCAACGAGGAATATGTTTTGAGTGTTATGCGTCGTTTGCGTGAAGCTATTTACAAAAAGAGGCCACATTTATGGAAAGACTACTCTTGGTTTTTACATCACGATAATGCGCCACACTGCATTGATTCTTCGTGTCTTTTTTGCCAAAATTGAAACCCATATCGTTCTACAACCACCGTATTTACTTGATTTAGCACCGTGCAACTTCTGGCTATTCCCTAAACTCAAAAGACATCTCCGGAGACACCGCTTTGAGTCGATTGAAGAGATTCAATTTGAATTAAGTATTAAAATTTGCCTCACAGGATATCATATCTACAGTGCTACTAAATTTTAGATTTATGTATGAGTTTCTATAAACCCTTACAATAAAACTAGCTGCTCAAATTGAAACTATTTGACAGCTGCAATTAATGTTAAATAATGTTACATAAAATTAAAATCTTGGTAAGATTTTAAATCCCATGTTAATCACATGCAGAAACTCTCAGTTATTTATAACACTTTAGATAACAAAAACGCATAACCAATTTCACCTAACAATTTCCAGTAAAGTGAATTCATTCAAAGTTTTACAAACTGACAAATACTATAAACTAAAACTCCAAAGTTACCTAAAGGATGGCTCCGACAAAAGTCACATAGGTGTAAATTTTGTATTGTGACCAAAAACACTAGTTTAGAAGGATAATATTTAACAAAATTGCTTGAAAATAAAGGGAAAAGAATATTGACTACGTTGAAGATTTTTCGCAACTAAAAAGGATGGCATAATATATAAGGAAATTAAAAAAATTAATTTAATTTAAGTCAAATTAAAAATTTTGGATTTTTTAATTTGATTGAAAAAATAAAAAATAAATAGAGTAGTGATTGAAATGAAGAAAATCTGACTGCTAATTGTGAATTAAAATTTCCTTTTATTGATTCTGTAATCAAAGTAATCGTAAATGAATTGATTGGCGACTTCTACAATGACGGGATTTTATCAGTAGAACCAAATTAATAGTAAAAAAATTAATAGTTTAAATTAATAATTAAACGAAAAACTATGGAAACAATTTTGAATAACGAAAAAAAACATAGAATCGTGTTAACTCCGAGTACGCGTTAAGTCGGGATATTGAGTACAATTTGTAAAAAGTATTAAAATTTTTTAATTAAAAATTTTTTTTTTTCAAAAACGCAATTTAAAAAAAAAGTTTTATTTAAAAGTAAAATTAAATAACATTTGTAAAAGTAAAAATAAGTAAAATTTTTTCGAAATAGTTACGATATTTATATTTAAATAAATATGCTTGGTGCTTTAAGTACAGAAATAAAAAATAATACTTACAGGATATCATTTCTACTGCTTTTTAGTCTAAAAAATTTTAAATTAAAGTACAAGTTTATTCATTTCCTAGAAAGGTATTTACCACTACAATTAAGCTGTTATCTCATACTAAAACTACTAGTTCGATGTGATCTGTTAAATAACGTATGTATAGTACACAATAATTTCAGTGTCAACAGGATCAACAATAATATTATCTCTTAAAAAACAAACTAAATATTTAGGAGTTAATCTGGATCAGCATTTAACTACTAAACAATATTTTCTGCACACCAAAACTAAATTTCATATTGCCTTCAGAAAATTCTATTATAACCAGGGATATCAAAATTCTTCTTTATACAGCTATGTTTCGCGCCCTATTCTCAAGTATGCTTGCCCTTTCTGGTCCTATGCAGCTAAATCAAATTTAAAAATGCTTGAAACTTTACAAAATATCATTATCTTCCAAATGACCTCTGCTAAATGGTTTATGCGCAATTCTGATATCTATAAAGCTATTAACATTCATTCTTTAAAAGATATTCTTAAACACATCTCTATTAAACTTCTTGACACGCTTATTAACTATGAAAATACTGCAGTCCAGGAGATTGACTCTTATGTTCCCAATTATGATTTAAAAAGGCCGCGCAAAATTTTAGTTTAATTTCTAATTTAATTTTTTTTAATATTTTTCTTTTCTTTCATTTATTTATGATTGTAAGTTAATTTTATTATATTTGTTAATATATTCGGGCCAATTTTCATTGTTTCAATTATATTTACCCTTTCATATTGGAGATGGAGCCCCCAGGGGTTAAATAGCTCCAAAAGAATACGTTAACCGAAAACCGAAAATGATGTGCAAAAACTCTCAATTATTTAATTATGTAGCGCAAATCAGTGATGAACCGAAAACCAAATCAGTGTCTAATTTTACTTGAACATTCAAACGTAATCACATTTAAAGCTGGAAAAATATTATAAAATGTCGAATACGGTATTTTAATATTTCGGGGGAATTATTTTTAATTAACTATTTTCATAAAATAAAATAAATAATAAATAAATAAAACTTACTGGCAATCTAGAAGTGGAGCAAAACTGAAATAGGTCCACTAAATAGCTCCAAAAGAATACGCCAACCGAAAGCCGAAAAAGTGTCAACAGAAATGACGTGCAAAAATTTTTAATTATTTAATTATGTAGTGCAAATTAATGACGAAATTCACCTGACATTCAAAAGTAATCACATTTAAAACTGGAAAAATGTTATAAATTGTCGAATACGGTACTTAATTATTTTTTCAATTCCTTCTATTAGCTCACACTCTCCCTATATATATCTAGTTCAAAATTTCATAAAATACATATACAAAACGTTCATAAAATACTTTTTATTCATCCACTCCAGTTCAAATACATTTTTTCTGAACTTGTAGTGGATGAGACTGGATGTTAATACAGTTTTTTCAAATATTAATTGAGTAATTAAATTTAATTAATCAATTTTAGTTTTTTTTAGATTTAAGTTGCATCTATCTACCCATAGAAGGCGCCAGATAAGTTTAAAAAAATGAATGAAAATTATTTGAGAATATTTAATAGAGTTTAAAAGTAGGAATTGACTTTAAAAAATTATTTTTATATTACTTGTTATAAAACTATTTTCATGAAATAAAATAATTGAAGCATAAATAAAAGAACTTACTGGCAATCCAGAAGTGGAGGAAAACTGAAATAGGTCCACACTATTAAATAACATATGCTAATTCTGTCCCGACTCTGCATTGTCGCTATCAAAATGACTAACAAACCATGCCGATGGTTTTTGTCAAAGTGGAGTGACTATTATATCGATCAAAGGTTTCGCTGCTTTTCAGAGCTGGCAAAGAGGCAAACAATTGATCTCCGTTTCCACGAGAGCTTTTGAAAAAGATAAATCGAACAACAAAAAAATTCTTTTAACTTTTTCGTCCAATTTCGTATTTCCAAATTTGAGAGAAAGTAAACAGTTATTTATTATTCATGTAGTTTAGTCCGTTTTTGAATTAAATTTATATTTGAATTACAATAAGTTTGTTATATTTTTTAACAAAATGAGTTTTTAAATTATATACCAAACGATTCGAACGTTTCGAAACATTGTTTTTATTTCATTGTTTTTCAATATTTAGAATGACCGTTTATAGTATCTTAAAGGTTACAAGTAATTAACTTATTAATGGTTGTTTTTCCATAGAAAAATACGAAAGTTATTTTGTTGCGATTACTCAGTAAATAATAGGTTATATTTCAACAAAATGAATTTTTTAAATTATATACTAACCAACAGATTCGAACGCTTGGAAGTATAGTTTATATTTCATTCGTTTTTAGCACTTAGAATGTCCGTTTATATTACCTTAAAGGTTACAAGTTGTTAACTCATTAATGGTTGCCTTCCATAATATAATTCCATTATTTTATTTTGATACAAGATTTTCGATTATTCAGTAAATAATAAGTTATATTTCAGCAAAATGGATTTCTTATATTATATACCAGTCGATTCGAAGGCATAGAAGTATAATTTTCAATTCATTCGTTTTTAATACTTAGAATGTCCTCTTATATTAAGGACTGCAAATGGTTGACTTACTAATGGTTGCTTTCCATTGTAAAATAAGAAAGTTATTTTATTTCAATACAAGGTTTTCGATTACTCATTAAATAATAAGCAATGATCTCTCGCTGCATGTATATAACTTGGGCAATTTCTTCCGTTTTTTTAAAAGTCTAAATGGGAATCCTTTCAGAGTTTTGCTATGGTGATTTTGTTATATAACATGTTAATTTGCATGTAGCAAATGCTGTTGTGGAAACGGTAGTATTTCCAGTTTATTCCTCCTCTTTTGGTTTTTGTGTTTATGTGTTGTGTTCTTTACATAATTACACACCACACGCATATATATATAATTCATACATAATATATACATAAGTACATACTCATCTGTAAATAAGAAGCTATGATCTGTTGCTGTATAGATATATATATATATATATACATATATATATATATATATATATATATATATATATATACTAACATTTAACATTACATTACAATTTAAAACATTTTCGATTAATTACACATCAAAGAAGCCTTAGGAATTAAAGTTTGTTGTACATATTTCCTTTGAATAAGCTTTTTTACATGCTGGATTTTTTTTCTAAGCCATTCTTTATTAACAACAAGAATCGCTTCTGCTGTGAGTCTCTTATATGAAGTTAGTTAAACTGTTCTATAAGAGCCGCTACACATTCTACTACATAATTTACAATTCTTAAAAGGACAAACTACAGCTTTACATCTCTTTTAGGACTCGTCTATTTATTTTGTTATATGTTTTAGTATAAATTTTTTTGGTATATTTTCAAGATCTAAAAAAAAAAATCTACATTATGTTAATTACTATAAAATCATACTGACCTTCATTAAGCTGGAGCTCCAATAAGGGGGAAGTATAGAACAAGTAATTCGTTGCCTACTATGAAACTTCATAATATTGTTGCTGTTATCAATACCATTAATGCAGTAAAGCCTACACCAAGCCCAAGCCCCCTTCGCAGGTGACAGGTCCATGGCTTAGGGTAATATGCAACTTCTCTTTAGCGAGGAACCACGAAGGCTGACTAAACCTCAAGACCACGGTTTAAAGTGGATTCCGAACCCCTACAAACAGCCATGGATCCACCAGAATTCGAACCCAAAACCTGTGGTATGGAGTGCCAGAACGCTAGCCAGTCGGTCATCAGGCTTCTAAACTTCATGATTGATAACAATGCAAGCTTATTGTTTTTTGAAGAGATTCAAATCATTTCTTGAGATGCAGTTCACATTTAAATCATTTCTGTGATTTCAGTTCACACATCATTTCATAACAACCACGCAAATATCGCAAATTTCAGGGTTTTCATGTTTAGGCAGCTTAAGTTGATCTTTGATAAAATATATTTTGATTTGTTTTTGATATCCTTTGAGCACTATTTCTTCTTCTCGGAATTTTAAAACTGAACTCCTGCAAGAAATATGATAGTGTGCCATAAAGTCTTTCCCAGTCAATTCTAGTCTGGAACTTCTCAAGTTGTTTTTTGTAAACTTAGTGATATATGATGTCTGTTGATGATTGTTTCCTGAAATGAAACATCATACATGGCAATGTGAAAATCCCTATGATCAATTGAGCTTCATGGGTATCAATCAAATTGCTAAAGAAAAACCATTATAGTTTTATATTAATATTAATAAAAAAGAATAATTCAAAGAATAAAGCATAATAATTTAATGGGCATAAATCAAAGGTAAGCGTGTGGTTGATCCGCAGCCAAGAGCTTCGTTCATCTTTAAATGGATCTGAAACCATCATAGGTAAAAGAAGCTGAAAAAAGAAAGAAAGGAAGACTATGTTGAAGATTCGAAGTTCGAATAAACTGTATCAACGAAACTGAAAATTATTAGACAAACATAAATATCATAATTTCTAGGATTTCTTGGATAGTATAGGAGCTAGAATTTCTTGGATGGTCAAAAAAAGAACGCACATACTTATATAAAACTAGAAGAAACCGGCATACGCTGTCCTGTCAGAAAAAAACCCTTACTGTAAAAAACCCTTACTCCATGTTCCAATATATGTGCATACTAATTTTCATTGATATCATTTGAACGCTATATAAGAAGAAATGCTGCAGCACCCTCTGGTGGCAAATAACAATAGAGTGGATAGCGCTAACCTATTTTCCATACTCGAATACATATTATTATCCATTTTCATAGCAATGGGTTGAACGGTATAGAAGTGGATATACTGCCGCATCATCTGGTGGCGACTTACAGCAAAAGGATAGCATAAAAATATTCTCTATGTTTTACCAAACACACGCAAAAAATTTCATCAAAATCGGTCCAGCCGTTAAGGAGTAGTTCAGTGACAAACACACGTACAGAAGAACCCGATTGCAGGGCCACCTAACGGGTCCAATTAAGAATCTAAACCATCCAGGGACCTACGCAAACACACACAAAATTTCATCAAAATCCTTCCAGCCATTTAGGATGAGTTCAGTATCCGGCAAAAAAACGTACAGATCAATTATATATATATAAAGATATATAGATTGTAGTGCCCCGTAACAAGTCTAATTGTGAATCTAAACCTTCCAGGGAGTCACTTAAACAAACATAAAAAATCTCATCAAAATCGGATAGCCGTTTAGATCAGCCGTTTAGGAGGACTTAGTGACAAACACATGTACAGGAGAATTATATATATAAAGATAAACAATAACAGGGTGTGAAACAAATGTTCCAGGAAATCAGCAAAACCCAAATATTTAATCACATATGTGTGTCTATGTAAATATACATTTGACATTTTCGCTATTGAAAGATCAAACAAAAATATAAAACAGAATTTGTAAGCTTTGCAATGTTGATATTTCGTGACAACTCTATAACAAAGCACGAACTTTTGCGAACTTAACTGCAACCATATGCATTTGAACGTAACTCATGTGTTCATAGAATTCGATATTTGTTCTGTTTCTCTTCGTCATTCATTTTAACGTAATGCACCGTTAGCAGAATTTTATTTTGAATGTAAAAGATTTTGTAATCCTCAGTTTTGTAGTAGTGTTTTTATAAAAAATTGCTTAAAAGGCTTTTGATGGACATTAAGTTTGAATAAACTTTCATGTAAATCATTATTCAAAAAAGTTACTTATGGTAATTTATTCATAGAATCCATAAATATTTAAAGCATCCGTAATCACTATTATTATAACGTGCGCCAGACTTTTCAAATTAACTGCAATTTGTCGGCATTTTGGTTTGTAATAATTAATGGTGTTTTTCTATAATACAGAAACAGACTAAACAAATACTACGCTGTTTTTAAAAAGGATGCGAACAGCTTTCGCGAAATCTTTTCACGCCAGTTTGTTGTTACTTATCCCATTTGTTAGATATCTAATCTAGGCCAAACCCACGAATTGTATGGACTCATAGTTGAAGGGGAAGGAAACAGCTTCTGTTGTGAACGAGCAACCGTAGGTAGAAGTCTGACTTTTGCACTGCAATGCTCTTACAGTCATAAGAGACCGGGACCTACGTCTTAAAGTGAATTCCGAACCACTACAAACATCCATGGCACCGCCACTACTCGAACATTACCTGTCGTACCGAGCTCCAGAGCGCTAGCCGCTAGACCATTCAGGCCCCACGCCAGTTTGTTGCAGTGTGAAGGAAACACGGAAAATGAGCGCTAAAGTTTCTCAGCTCTCCGCGTAAGGAAATCTTCGCTCCAGATAGAGTCGATTTTTGGTCGTGCTTCAAAAGACATTTTCGCTCTCAGCTTGGACGCCATTTTCGACCTGTTGTCGTTCGAGTCAAGCGTTTTCTAGCTATTGACTAATAGAGTGGAACTGAATTTTAACTACGAACGGATGGTAATGGAATTTTAATGAATGATGACATTTCAAGAATTTCCTATTCAACAAGTATTATATTCTACAAAATGCATTTTTTATAATCCTTAATTAAATTTGAAGAAAGTGTTTCTTCATACAAAATTTAACTTTAACTTAAAGTAAATTTTGCTATTTTAATCAATCCTATGTATATATATATATATATATATAAAGGGTCTGATGGCCGAGTGCTTTTTCGTTCGTAAGCGTGTGTTTTAAGAGTTTCGCAGCGTGTTTTTTCGTAAGAGTTTCATTCGTCCTTCAATTAACCCAATGGTGTTTCAAAAATTTTAAATTTAATATTATATTAATCTACCACTTCAAATATCCATTGATAAAGTTTGACATCATCCACAAATAAATGATTGATAAAGCTTTAAAATTTTACTAGTTGTCAATAACCACACATGGTAAATAACTGAATATGGTTTTGAGAGTCTTGTATTCATTCCTCTGTTGTAATTTAACGATTTCTTTTGCAAACGAGCATTTATTTTATGTGAATTACATGCCTTCAGTTATTTACGCTAAATTGTTTTGGAGATCTGCAGCAAGCACAAATAATAGAAATTGTTTGAAGACGTGAAAATGAAGTCATATGTGATTACCTAAGTACGTTAGAAATGAAGACATCAAATATGTAAATGAGCTCTTTAGCATACGGTAATTTATTTATGAAATATGGTCTAAATAGTACAATTCTATTGCAAACAATGAAAATAGAGTCTTAAATGCTCTTCCAAATCATGATCATTCCGTGCCGGTAAATAGGCAACCACTTATAGCTGTTCCTCTGATGACGGAAACCTGATGACCAATTCTTTAGCGCTCTGGCCTTTGGAACCCCAGGCTTCGAGTCCCGGCTGTGCTATGGATATTTATAGTGGTTCGGAATTCATTTTTTAAACCGTAGGTCCCTTGTCAGGAGTGGAGAATACTACAGTGTAGGCATTTGCATGTCTGATGGCTTCATTTCTAAATCCCGAGGCGAATTGGTGGACTTCGTTGGACTTCATTTTCGACGATTTCCTTGTTTGTTCTTGTTGCAGATTCGCAAACAAAGTCAATATACCTAATTAATGAGCGCATTAATTTTTTTACAAATTAAATACTCCTTTTCATGAAATTATTTAATATTACGTTTGAAGAACGTATAAAAAACCGCGCAGCATTTTGTTCCTATTTTTATGAAGCTGCTTCAGTAAGTGAGAGTGGTAGGTTTATATATTGCTATTATGGATAATAATCTTCGAAACATCATTTTACAAATAGTGTTGCATCGCTGGAAGACAAAAATTCCTTTATTATAAACTATTGCATCTTAATACATATTTTATTGCTTTTAACTCTCTCTCAAAATTACCATTTCATGGTTAAATTTCCATAAAAATACGTTTTTATTTTATTTAAGGTGATAGGAGAAACACGAAACTTCTTTCTGGACTATCAGTGCTAAGAATTTAATATTTATTTCGATTAACAAAACAACACTTCACATTTGTAATGTTAATCCAACAATCAGCACTAGTAAATATATTGGTATGTTTTCACGTAATTAACAAACAGCGTTGTTTTTGCTTCGTAATAAAACAATAATGAATTGAATATGCCGAAGTCAAACCCGTACCATACCCAATTTCGAGATCTTCGCTCAATACCATATTGTACACTAATATAAATCATGTATAAAATTGTGATATCGTTATTTTTCTTAGTAATAGGTAATAGTTCTTCAAATTATAGCTTATTCTTACAATTGATAAAGTCAAAGTAGACTTACGATTTTTTAATTTCTGTTTTTTAAACAAAAAACGGAAATTAAAATTATCGTAAATGAAAGGATTAAAAATCCTTTTCAATGTAACTGTTTTTGAATATTGAATTTTTTTTCTAAAAAAATATCCAAATATATTTATAGATAAAATTACAAACACCAGCCATTTTAGTAAAAAAAATAAAATTTAACTTTTATTAGAACCGAAGAATTTCGTCTGTTTTTTAGTTTTAATCTTTTAGGATATTTTTAAGAGCTTCAAATTGCAGAAGCTTAGATTTGAATTATTATTATGAGCACAAACGGGAAGCAACACACCTTTATGTATTAATTTCTGGTTTTGCATTCCGTAGTGATTCGAATAGCAGTCTTTTGAGAAAATGCCGCGTTTTTATGCTTTGCTGAAGTAATCTAACTCGTAAATGTTATGTAATTTATAAAAACGTGATGTTGGCTTTTTGTTTACATTCATTAAATAGATTCCTTATTGCAAAAAATTCTTAAATAAACTTTTAACAAGATTTTAAATACTTTTTCACCTGACAGAACGTGGCACAATATCAGGATTAGTTATTCAGTTTCTATTTTTATTACTCAATTTTATTTCTTAATCTACTTAAATTTTTTATTCGTGTAATTCGTTGCTTCATATTCCACCACTACTTAATATATTTTTAATTCTTCATAATTATTATTTATCCAATGGATGCTAATATCCAAATTATGACTCAGTAATGATGTGAAGGACTGAGGTTCGAATTGCATTGCTGCCTCCGTTGAAGTTACATCTTCTAAAAACAACGAAATTAGACGGTGGTTATAACAAAATAGATTCTCATGCCGCTTAGGCTGTCAGGCGTTTTGGTGGAAGTTCACTAATTCCCTCCGATACTTCACGCACTGTAGCATTTTGTTTTCTCACGAGTAAAGTATTGGCGTATCATTCCCAGGAGAGAAGAATGTGTGCTATTTGACAAATATATAATAAACCCATTACTCAAATTTGACAGCAGAAGAGCTTTATTGTAGGTAGTTATATTACACGAAATTAGAGGTTTGTACTAATGAGAACAACCTGTCACTCAAATCTGATAGTAGATATTCGGTATCATGTATAATGAGGAAATTAGCGAATGTCTGTGCGACCTTCACAGGTCGAAACATCTACAGATTGAATATGAACTACGCCATGAGTCGTTCCATCGAGATTGGTGATAGGCTATGAGTTGAGAAATGTCTGCTCTAATGAGAAGTGATGGAAGTTAGGTTTTTTTTGGGAAGAAAGAAGAGAGTTCTGCAACAAGTCGACCAGAAGTATTGTTTTTTTCTTTTTTTCTCTAAATCTCCGAACATGGAGTGAACTGCACTTGTGTATCTAATTTATATTCTTAATTTTCCTTTTTGTAAATAGAGTTCTGTATGTATATGTAGCATTTGTAAATAAAAAATTAAGTGTTCCTATGAACCTGAAAGTGATCCTCTTCTTGAAGCCGTTATAAGTCTAGTATAGGTCGAGACGTTACACGCGCTGTTTTGTAAAAGCTTTAAGAAAAGCTGCTAGTTTCCATATAATTTCTACATTTAAAGAACGTTATTATCATTCATTTACTTACAGTAATATTTTTAATTTGTTATTGATAAAAATGTTTTCTAAAGAGATATAATAAAGAGATTATATACATAAACTCTTGTGTATAGTGATTGAGTTACTTCAATATATTCGGAATCCAAAAAACAAAAGTTGCTGATTTGTTGTTGAAATATCCGTTTCATTTTACCAATTTAGTAGGTTAGCTTACCTAGCCCAAAGAAAATTAGTCATAACATAATGTGCACACATTGAAGTAAATATTAAGGACGAAAAATGGTTTTAAAATTCGACAAGATCTGGTTCCCTTTAATATTTGAGCACCTGCCGCTTTTGATCTTAGTTCGAAACTTGAAACTATTTAAATCTTAAGCTACTTCGTAGATAAGAGCTTCGTTCATCTTTCAAATGATCCAATCTTATAAAATATCGCAAACATCTCCACTTTTTTTTAAAAACTTTTAACCATGTCATATTCTCGAGATTTTTAGGGAAAAAATGTTACATGTATTTTCACATTGTTTTTGAAAACTTTATACAAAGAAATTTTATATAATATAAAATAAAATTTTAGGAAGAAGAGATAAAGAACTGATGAAATAATTATTGTAAGATGTTAACAACGATTACGTTATCACAACATTTATCTGTAAAGTAAAACAACTCATTATTTTATCTTTCATTTTCAATATCATCATCGCAAATCTATTTTAAACATATTTTCTGTAGGAAAATATTCTTATTCTCCATTATTGATAACCAATTTTGAAAATATTGTATCACATTATTTATCTTCTATATTTCTCAATGATATCTGCGATTATTTACCAGATTGTACTTTTTTTTATTTGAAAATTACGTGGAAACCTGATGTTCATGCGAAAGTCTAAGATCTCCATTTATTAATAAACATTTTTATAAATGTGGATTCCTAGACTTTAGAAGATTTCTTCATTATAAATTATATGTTTTGCTGCATCTACAATTTGCAACAATTCATCTTTAAGAGTCTGTAAAATTTTTAAATATACTCCATAAAAATCAGTATTGTATAGATCAGGGGTGGCCAACCCAAATGATCTTGTGAGCCACTTTGTAAATGCATCATAAATCCGCCGGGTCGCATATAGAATTATATATCCCCCTATTAGATTTACACTGAAGTGACAAAAGTCATGGGATACCTCTTAATATCGTGTCGGCCCTCCTTTCGCCTGGCGAAGTGCAGCAACTCGACGTGGCATGGACTCAACAAGTCGTTGGAAGTCTTCTGCAGGAATATTGAGCCATGCTGTCTCGATAGACGTCCATAATTGTGAAAGCGTTGATGGTGCAGGATTTTGGGCACGAACAGACCTCTCGATGATGTCCCATAAATGCTAGATGGGTTTCATGTCGGGCGATCTAGGTGGCCAGATCATTCGTTGGAATTGTCCAGAATGTTCTTCAAACCAATCGCGAACAGTTGTGGCCCGGTGACATGGCGCACTGTCATCCATAAAAATCCCATCGTTGTTTGGGTACATGAAGTCCATGAATGGCTGCAAGTGATCTCCAAGTAGCTGAACATAAGCATTTCCAGTCAATGTTCGGTCCAGTCGCACCAGAAGACCAAGTCCATGCCATGAAAAAACAGCCCACACCATTACGGAGCCACCACCAGCTTGAACAGTGCCTTGCTGACAGTTTGGGTCCATGGCTTCGTGGGGTCTCGAACCCTACCATCAGCTCTTACCAACTGAAATCGTTACTCATCGGACCAGGCCACGGTTTTCCATTCATCTAGGACCAACCGATATGCTCACGTGCCCACGAGAGTCGCTGCAAGCGATGTCGTTCTGTCAGTAAAGGCACTCGAGTCGGTCTTCTGCTGGAATAGCCCAAGAGAGCCAAATTTCTCCGTACAGTTCTAACAGACAAGTCCCTTGTACGTCCCACATTGATTTCTGCGGTTATTTGACGCAGTGTTGCTTGTCTGTTAGAATTTACGACTCTTTGCAGGCGTCGCAGGTCTCGGTCGTTAAGTGCAGGCGGTCGACCACTGCACTGTTCATGGTGGGATGTTATGCCTGAAATTTCATACTCTCGGCACACTCTTGACGCAGTGGATCTGGGAATGTTGAATTCCCTAACGATTTCCGAAATGGCATGACCCATGTGTCTAGCTCCAATTAACATTCCGCGTTCAAAGTCTGTTAATTCCCGTCGTGCGGTCATCATCACGTCAAAACATCTTCAAATGAATAACTTGAACAGAAATGAAAGCTCTGCGAAAGCACTGCGCATTTATACCTGTTCTACGCGATGCTACTGCCATCTGAAAATTTGCATATTGCTATCCCATGACTTTTGTCACTTCAGTGTAGACTCATTACAGACAATTTTTTGGAGTGCAAAATTGAAACATAATGAGTTGTTATTTTTGTGTTTACTGTTATTCATACATGTAAACGTAGATAATATAATTATAATGATACTAAACGCACGTTGTAAAGAATTATGTAACACTAAAAATGAAATAGATAAATATAAACGAAATAAAAAATGAAATCATTAGATAGAAGCTAGCGATACCAACACAAATCATAATGAAATCATTAAAAATCATTTATTTTACTAGTACCATATTGGTTTCTCCACTCTTTCACTTAGCTTTTGCAAATCGATCTCAATTTGGGTATTTTCACGTCGTAATGGGTGTTGCAGGTTAACGTCCGTTATGTTTGAGCGTGTTTTGTGTTCTGTCAATTTTACTTTAGAAAAAAAAAAGAACAATTCGCAGGTGTGAGTTGAACCAAAAGCGTTAACAACTTGAACTAAAAGTAAGGTTTGCTCTGCTATCAAGAATAACTGTGCGTATCTAGGGATGGTCCCTTAAAATGAAACATAGAACCTTTTATATTAGATGTTCCAAGATACGCGCGCATCATGAGTTCGCTGATTAGAATTTAATTATTCTGCGAACTCAGACCTGTAAACTTATAAATAGAACAGGCAATATCTGTCCTATATTCGCAAGAATATTATTTTAAAATCATAATTGCGACAGTTAATTTTTGAATATAGGGATGCACACACAATGCATTTGACAGAGACCACCTCCAACGATGTGCGGTACTTGACGGCAACTCGAAGACAGCGCGTTACTGGCGTGCGAGAGAACTCTTAAGGCAATGACTTTGGTCATCTTTGTATGTTTTATATTGTTATTATTATTATCTTTATTCACATCCAAAAAAATTAAACATTTGGTGCTTGCAAACCGTCTATTTACAATTAGAGACCTTGCTGCTGATGGAATTTCAAAAAGGATCGGTCCATTCCATTTTGAGCCTCAAACGCATTAAATCTCAATTGGTACCGAAAACATTGAATGCACCAGCTCACACTGCATTGATTCTTCGTGACTTTTTCGCACAAAATGAAACCCATATCGTTCCACAATCCCCGTATTCACACCGTGCGATTTCTGGCTATACCTTAAACTCAAAAGACCACTCCGGGGACACCGTTTTGAGTTGATTGAAGAGATTCAACGTGAATCATCCTGTGCTGTGAACGCCAACCCTGCCGATGACTTTTTAGCATGCATAAAGGATTGGAAAAAAAGTTTACATAAGTGCATTGTGTCCAGAGGGGATTACTTTAAAGGCGATAAAATAAATTCGGAAAAATAAATAAAGAGTTTCTGAAAAAAAATACTACTACTTACTTTTAGGCACTGTAGTATTTTATTATCGAATTTCCGCCCAAGCAAGGGCGTTTCATAGAGTTCCTTTATTACATCCAAGATAAATCTAATCAAACTGTTAAAATGCTCTTCCCAACAACAAAATTTATATTTAACTAATATAAATAAAATGTGGTAAATAGCGAGAGAACTCCCAAATATGTTTTGCAGTCATCTTTAATATCAAGTTGAAAAAGAAAATCATGATTTAAAAATATCGAACAATAGCTTGTTTACCAAACTGTATTCAATTTCACAATGTAAATAATTTCTATCAAAAGAAATAATTTATTTAAAATAAAAGCAATATTTTCTTTAATTTTTTCTTTTCGTATATTCTGTATTCTTTATTATAGAAAGAACATGATTCTTTAGAACACGTCTGGGAAGTTCTTTGTAGAACAATTGCTAATTCACCTCAATAAAAACAAGTAATATAAAAAAAAATTTTAAGTCAATTCCTACTTTTTTTTTCACTATATTACAGAAAGTCCTTTATAAATAATTTTCATTCATTTTTTAAGTATATCAGGCGCCATCTATTGGTAGATACATGCAACTTAAATCTAAAAAAACCCCAAATTAATGAATTAAATTTAATTACTGAATAAATATTTGAAAAAACTGTATTAACATCAAGTGTATCCACTACAAGTTAAAAAAAATGTATTTGAGCTTGAGGGGATGAATAAAAAGTATTTTATGAACGATTGAAAATTTGAACAAGATATATATAGGGAGAGTGTGAGATAATAGAAGGAATTGAAAAAAAAATCCAGTTCATGGAAACAGGAATACTAGGCACTTTGGTTACAGGATTACTAGGTTCGTTCTCCCTGGTTTTCGGAATGAATTAATGCGTTGAGGGCTACAAAACATGGCGCAATATATGGGACCATACTCCCTTTTCAACCCATTTTAAGTTCGAAATCGGAAACTCTGCTTTAAAACTTCTAGCTTTAAGGAGCCTTACATCAGATCTTGTATGGATTCCATAACGGCGGTAGTTATTTTTTAATACGCTTTTATTAGCTTCACCTGTATGTTTGTATGTATGTATGTAACTGACTTTTTCCCCAGGAGATCTGTTTCTCCTCATATACACTATTTAAGCTGCAAAGAAACATTTACAGGCATCTTTCAGAAAGAAAACAGTTGATTCTTTTTAATAAGCTATTATATTAGTTTTACCTGTATGTTTGTTTGTTTGTAACTGACTCTTTGGGCTCGCTTTTGTCCTACTTTAAACGATAGCCTTTGTTTTACTCACAATTACATTATTGTAAGAACTATAGTTCCACTCTTCCATACCGGGACCTCATTTAAATATTATAGTTTAAAAACACTAAAAAAACATGCTTTTGAGTTAATCAAACTGAAAAGTAAAAAATAAATTAATAGTTAAAAAAAAAAAAAAAAAAACACGCTTTTAGAGTTAATCAAACTAAAAGTAAAAAATAAATTAACAGTTTAAAAAAACTGAAAAAAACACGCTTTTAGAGTTAATCAAATTAAAAAGTAAAAAATAATTGTTAACATAAGAATACAAAATGACATGACGAGAAAATGAATGTCACTGTTCTAAAAGCGTGGGGTGCTCGATATCTATCGTTAAAACATTTTCAGTAGTTTCATTCCGAAATGCACAGTTAATTTAAAAATGTCATACAAAGCACCCCACGCTTTTAGAACAGTGACATTCATTTTTCTCGTCAGTCATTTTATACTTATGTTAACAATTATTTTTTACATTTTAATTTGATTAACTCTAAAAGCGTGTTTTTTCAGTTTTTTTAAACTGTTAATTTATTTATAATTATAAACCTTTGTTTATACCTGATTTCATATGTAGTTACGATGATGATGAAGGTTTAGTTATGTTGTTATAATGTAGCTGGCAATACAGAGACGGATAATCTTTATGCCATAAGCTTGGGGCTGCAGGGCTGTTACTCATTCAGTACTACGGATATTCTACGGACGCGGTTAACACTATCCACATAACGCTCTGCGATCTTATTAGACCGGGACCTACGGTTTAAAGTGGATTCCGAACCACTACAAACGTCCACATGGCACCGCCCTGGGACCTGTGATATCAAGGGCCAGAGCTCTAGCCACTCCGCCATCAACCCCCTCCTATGTTGTAGTTATATAATTCTTTTTAGTAATATTTTTAGTAATCTTGAAGACAACGTTAAATTCGAAAACCAGCTTAGTTTTTTTTCATCTTTATGTGGACACTGGTGATAATTAAATTAAAAACCAAAAAAATTTTTTAAATAAATTGCCTTTTCATTCTAATTTCTTACATTTTCAAAACATAATTGAATGATGAATGTTTAATTATAAAATCAGACATTGTTCTTTATGTATACATCTTTTTGTATATAAAAGTCAAATTGGTTAAACGAAAACACATTCAAACATTGTTGTTTTTCAAATGGCATGTAATTTGATATGAGGTTATTCACACACAATTATGACCCATGAGTTGACTTTCAAAAAGATTTTCTGACAATTTGAATCAAATTTTCAATTATGGGGGCATATGGAAAAAGATCTTTCACCTTGATCCTACTGCAGTGATTTTCCCATTTACAGATTTATAATACATCTCCACTACAGACACGGAAACTCTAAATTCAGCATCATCGTAGGTTTCCGGCTCGATCATTTTTCAGAAGCCTCATGGTATATCCACCACATCAGAAAGCATCACCAATTCTCCTCCCAAATTGTGTATTACCACTCCCGTTTAATAATCAAGCGCCTGTATACACAAGCACTTTTTCTTGAAACCGTAGCTTTAAAGATGCAAACTCTGCTTCTATAACCCCCTTAAATAAAATTCTATGTGCAATAATTTCAAATAAAGTGATATGTGGTAAAGAAATTTCACAACAAAATGTATATATATGTATATATTTATTGGCAATTTAACTGACCAAGTCTAAAACAAAAAGTAAAATGCTATGCAGTATGAAATATGCTTTCTCTTGCTACTATAGTCTCAGCTCTCGAGTAACTGAAAGTCAGAACCATGGAAGAAGAATAGCATATTGTGGTCATACTGGTTACCGGTTTGCGGTCAACACAGCTGTAACTGTCAGAGAGAGCCGTTTCTTACTTGGGACCAATGATGGCTGCAAGTTGACTAAAAGGTGGACAGATGAGTGTTTGGAACCAATACTTCTGCGTTGTAGAAACACTTGATCATGGCAGCACAAATGGCTTGCAGAACAATTTTCTATGACAACAGAGCACTATTGTCATTATTCCATGCTCTTGGAAACAGGATTACTAGGTACTTCCCTGAAATTCAGGTTGGCTCTCCCTGGTTTTTTGAAAGAATTAATGCGTTGAGGT